>JAODAL010028040.1:0-53966 GCA_025379985.1 Phyllomedusa bahiana | reverse complement strand
TCCAGAGCTGCACTTATTATTCTGTTGGTGGAATCACTGAAGAAATACATTGCAATACTTATCCTGCACTGTACTGAACTACAGCTTGTATTATACTCCAGAGCTGCACTCACTATTCTGCTTGTGCAGACACTGTGTATATGCATTACATCACTTATCCTGTACTGATTCTGAGTTACATTCAGTATTATACTCAAGAGCTGCTCTCACTCATCTGCTTGTGCAGACACTGTGTACATGTATTACATTACTGAGCTACATCCTGTTTAATACTCAGAGCTGCACTCACTATACATATCCTGTACTGATCTCATGCTACATCTTGTGTTTTACTCCAGAGCTGCACTCACTATTCTGCTGTTGGAATCACTGTGTACATATAGTACATTACTTATCCTGTACTGATCCTAAGTTATAGCCTGTATTATACAGTACTTCAGAGGTGTACTCACTATTCTGCTCTTGGACTCACTGGGTAACATGCATGAACAGAGCTGGCGCCAGTTTTTTGGCGTGCCTTGAGTAAAAAAAACTGTAGTAACCCTGTTCTATAAAAGTATGAACTGTCGTACGCCAAAAGATAACCTATACGCCAAAGATATGCACAAAATATGAAACAAAGGTATGATATGCACCAATGATATACACCAAAGACATGTTATGCAATGCTGTACTATGCAGGACATAGCACACGGCAGATGTATGAACACACAACAGGTTCATACATACTGTCGCATTCTACACTCCTCTATATCGATTTAGAACTGTTGTGTCGGCACCAGGTTTCATACATGTCCTCCACTGTTTACTTATATTACATGTTGTGTAGTACTCCTGAGATGCATTGTTCTCACTATTCTGCTGGTGAAGTCACTAGGTACATACATTACATTACTTATCCTGTAGTGATCCTTTGTTACAACCTGTATTGTGCTTTGTAATAGGAAAGTGTGTTATGTACAGTATATTTTAGTGACTGCGATTGTTTATGTGTATCTCCCTACCTACAAATCAATTATGTGTATTCCACTGTTTACAAGTTGGTTTATTCAAGCATCATTAAATCTGGTTATAAACCATTAAACCTTGTTTATGGAGGGCAGAGGTAAAAGGTTATCTTCAAGTGGGACCTGTGACACAGAGCCTGGAGTTTTATCTACTTCAAAGAATGGCCAGACCCTCATTTGTCTATCCAACCTTGATCTCCCCAAAAGCACGTTAAAATGGGTCAATCAAGGGACACATACAATTTGATATACCTTGTCCTTCCCCTTAAAGGGAATCTGACACATAGGTTATGCCCCCCTTGGTGAGGGCAGCACAAGCCAGTGTCAGACCTGCTGTTTCCAAAACCATGTCCCTTATTCTGTAAGATGCTGTAGGTCCAGAGTATTTAATGCTCAAATCTGCAGTTTGCAGCCAGAAAAAAGTTCTGGCTTATTCATGAAACGGTGTTAGCCCCACCCACCCAATGATAGCCCCACCCACCTGACAGTTATTCACATTTCTATCTATTCAAAGTAAAAGGTTGAATCAGCTGTGATTGGGCAGGGTTAGCCATGGGTGGGCAGGGTTAACAACTGCTCATGAATAAGACAGAGTCTCTTTACAGCCAGATTTCAGCAGTGAATGCTCTGAAACTATTGCACCTTGCAGAATAAAGGACACAGCGCTGGAAACAGCAGGTCTGTCACTAGCTTGTGCTGTCCTCAGCAAGAGGGGCATAATCTATATGACAGGTTCCCTTTAATTACCTAATACAGCCAGTCAGGGACAACAAATTACCCTTATGAAGTGTTGGGCAAGTCTGAAAACTGAACTGATTGCAAAGACTATAAAAATATGTCTTTACAAGAAAAACTTGGTTTACAGCGCTGGATTCAGTCATCATCTGAGCTGCGTTACAGTTTCCTTCCTTGCCCCAGAAAACAGAAGATGATTTATACTCTGTTAGGTATTTTCTGAGATTTCTTTATTTTATTTCATAACTGTTTTGCATGTATGTATGTCATTTTATTTTATCTCTATTTTTGTATTTTTGTAAGTACTGTACCCTTTTTGTATTAAAGCTTAAAACCTTAAAAAGTTTGGTCCTTGTATGTTATAAGGGCGACATGCATGAATGGGGCTGTGCCAGTTTTCTGGCTTCAAAAAGCTTTAGTAGACCTGTTCTATAGATGTATGAACAGTCGCACTTCAAACTTTGGTGCGATAAGCGCCAGCGTGACACTTCTTAAGGTGCCATAGATCGGGGGTGTTCTGGGGGCGTCGCACCACATTAGTAGAAGTAGACACATTTATGGTTCTTTGATGCCAAACCTAGGCGAATAACAGTTACAACAGCCAGACTAGGTTAAAGGTGGTCTGTCTGAGCCAGACTTGCTGTATTGGCACTAGACTGCGCCTGTATGTATGAACTGCACAAGAACACATTCATACATTCTGGTGCATTCTACACTGCCTAAAAGGAGTTGTCTCACTACATCAATTCCTCTCACCTTAGTCCTGTTTTCTTGGTTTCATTTTGAATTCAGGAGCATATTTACTGGCTTCTACTAGACAGCAGTAGAAGTCAGGTCTGTAGCTATAGCAACCAGTGCTGGCAGCCTATCATGAGAGAGTAAACAGGTCTGTAGCTATAGCGACCTGAGGAGCCGAAGCAGCCCATACAAGGGGGGGGGGGGGTATTTCTGGGAATAGGTAGGACACTGTTAAAGGGGATTTATCGCTTCATCACTTCGTCTGTTTCATTGCACTTTCAGTTTCTCAGCTCTTCAAATCCAGGAGGGTTTCTTCCCATCCCAGCTGGGTGTTTCTTAACTGAAGGGGGATGACATCACCCCCCCCTTCACTGTTCCTGCTCGCTCCTGAGTCAGTGTGTTTTTTTGAGATCAGTGGGAGGGGATAGCACATCCCTGCTCTTCCCTCCTCTCTGTCTGAGTCCACATGTTACTGTGTCGTTCCTCTCCCTATGCAGTCTTATTTTGTAAGAGCTGTTTGTTTACATACCAAAGGCCTGCATTCAGTCTAGACAGTATTCTATGAACTCAGAGCACTGATATCTTCTCCTCTCACACCTGGAGGTTTGTTACAGTTGAATCCAGCCTTCTATGAAGTCATCCAGAGCAGCACAGATCTGTCTCCTTTCTATGTTTACACGCAGGATAATTATTAGGCACCGAGCACAATTCTGCTGTTTTCTGATTGGAGAAGCAGCTGCAGTGTTACCATGGAGCTGCTGGCTGTGCTGAGTGAAATGTCGCCGTCCCTTTATTCTGAGTGAGAGAGGCAGGAATGCACGCTCCTGTGAATAGGACTGGAGGCCAGACAGAATGTAAATTAGTAGAGCCGTCAGCCAATGAAATGAAAGGAGGTGGAATCCGACCGACACAGGGGAACAGTATTTACAGAAAACGAAGATAAGGCAGACTGTGAAAACAAGACAGCTTTGCAAATGACATCCAATTGCAAAGTTGCTTGTTTTCACTGTCCCCTTATTCTGAAGACCATTTAGCCCCTTAAGGACCCAGCCAGTTTTGGCCTTACTGACACAGCCCTATTTTTTTTAAATCTGGCATGTGTCACTTTATGTGAGAATAACTTTTTTACACTTTTACCTATCCATGTGATTAAGAGACTGTTTTCTCGTGACACATTGTGCTTTAAGTTAGTAATAAATTTTTCTCCATACAATCCTTGTTTGTTTGTGAAAAATATAAAAATTTCGTGAAAATTTGGAAAAATTTGTCATTTTGAAAGTTAAAAAATTTCTGCGTGCAAGACAGATAATTATTCACCACAATATAGTTTATAACTAGCATATACCATATGTCCACTATAGGTTGGCATCATTTTTTTAAAAGTCTTTTTTTTTTTAACGACCTTTGGGGGGTTAGAACTTAGTAGTAATTTTCTACATTTTTTAATTTGCAAAATACATTTTTTTTAGGGACAATTCTAGTTCGGATGTGGCTTTGAGGAGCCTGCATGTTAGATACTCCAATAATTGACTCCCTCTAAAAAACTAGACCCCTTTAAGTGTTTAGGAAGTTTGTAAATGCTTTAGGTATTTCTCTGAAATTAAAGCAAAGTGGAGGTGAAATTTCAAAATTTCACTATTTTTGTAGATTTTCAAATATTAATCCATTATTCACTGGAATTTCGGTAAAATTTATTGATAGGTAAATGCAAAGTAATATCAATTCCCCCAGGTCTGCCGTTTTTAGAGATATCCCATATGTGGCCATACTGCATTATTTGGCTCAACCATAAGCCCCAGAATAGGAGGAGCACCTACTGGATTCTGGGGTCTCATTTTCAATACGATTTTATTTAGGCGCCACTTCAGGTTTGAGGACACCCAAAGGGTGTTTAAAATTTAAATTTAAACACCCCTAAAAAGACCCATATTGGAAACTAAACCTTTAAGGAATATATCAAGGGGTGCAGTGATATATCGACCCCACAGGTGATTCACAAATTATATTTAGCATTAGGCTGCGGAAATAATTATTATTTTTTTTTTCCGAGAATCTGCAATTTTAACTTAATATGTTTAATTTTTACAAGAAATCCTGGAAAAAAAGCACCTAAACATTCATTACACAATTTCTTCCAAGTTTGGCAATACCCTACATGTGGGTGTAAACTGCTGTTTGGGCACATGGCAGGGGGTATAAGGGAGGGAGTGCTATTTGGCTTTTGGAACGCAGATTTGGGTGGGTGTCATGTCGCATTTGCAAAGCCCCAAAAGGACCAGAACAGGTGAAACCTTCCAGAAGTTGCCCAATTTTAGATTCAACACCCCTCATGGATCTCAAATAGGGGTTTATTGTGCATTTTGGGCGCACAGGTGTTCCATAGTTTTTTTTAGCATTGGGCCATGAAAATGGAGGGAAAAAACACAGTTCCGCCATTGTTTTTCGGGTTCCAATTTTACAGCGTTCACCGTGCAGTATAAATGAGTGGATAACTTTACTATGGGGGTCGGTACAATTACAATGATATAGATTTTATATAGTTTTTTTATGTTTTATTACTTATACACAATAGAAATAGGTCTATAAAAATGCATTTTTATGTTGTCTTATTCTGACAGCCATACCTTTTTTATTTTGCTGTGTGCAGAGCTGTTTAGGGCCATGTTTTTTGCCGGGTGAATTGATGCTTTATTGGTACCATTATGGGGTGCATTTTGATGCTTTGTTCACTTTTTATTAAGGTTTTTTAGACATTTTGAACAAAATACAGCAATCCTGGTAGTGTTTTTTATTTTTATTTTTTTTAGCGGTCACTCGTTATATTTGACATGATAGCTTTACTCAGCTGGTCGATGCAATTACAGTGATACCCAATTTGTATATTTTTTTATTTTTTACTGCTTTTATACAATAAAAACACTTTTATTCAAACAGGAAAACACGTTTTTGCATCGTCATAGTCTGAGAGCCATAACTTTTTTATTCTTCTGTGTACGGAGCTGTGTACAGGCTTGTTTTTTTCGGGATGAGTTGACGTTTTTATTGGTATCATTTTTGGGGGGACAAGATTTTTTGATCAGTTTTAAATCCATTTTTTGGAAGGCAGCGCTCACCGTGCAGTATCCATGACAAGGTTGTTTTACTCTGTGGGTCGATACGATTAAGGCAATCCCCAATGCATATATTTTTTTTTTTATGTTGAAGCCCTTTTTTTTTTTTAAAAAGTGTTTTTAGTGTGTAAAAGAATATTTATGCATCGCTATTTTCTGAGAGCCATAACTTTTTTTATTTTTCCGTATACAGAGCTGTGTAAGGATTTTTTTTGCGTGATGAACTGACGTTTTAATTGGTACAATGTCGCCGTTTATAGGAGTTTTTGATCGCTTTTTATTCCATTTTATGTGCTGCGGTATGAACAAAAATCTTTGGTGATTTTTTTTTTTTTTTTACGGCGTTTGCCGTATGGGTAACTTAACATGACAGATTTATAGGGCAGGTTTTTACGCAAGCTGAGATACCAAATATGTGCACTTTATTTATTTTTGATCTTTTTTGGGTCGATTGGCGCTTGCAAAGGGGAAAAGGGCGGTGTATGTGTTTTTTATTTTATTTTTCGTGTTGGTGTTTTACTTATTTTTCACTTTTTTCACTTTTTTTTACTTTTTCGCATTTTTTTTTTACTTTCCCCAAAGGGTATTTGAATGAGTGATCTTTAGATCTCTCATTCAATAGGAATCACTACACAGCTTGTTGCTGTGTACTGGTTCTATGGCAACCTGTCAGTCAAGATGCCGGGGCCCATGCCCACAGGGCATGGCCGGGCATCGTGATTTAACAGACAACCCGGAAGGCATTCTATGCCTTCCGTGCTGTCTGTCAGCACACAGCAGCCGCACGATTGTGTGCTGCTGTCGCCGACAGAGACGCAGGAGTAGCGAATTTCTCCTGAGTCTCCCTTAGTTATTGCGACCCATCGGGTGTGATCATTAAAGGGTTAACCGGCCCCCGTGGAGCGATCTCAGGTCGGGGCCGATGCTGCGGGATGTCAGCTGTAATGTACAGTTGACATACCGCGCCGGATGCGCAAACTCTGTCTTAGTGTTTGCGAGGGGAAAAATATTTTCGTCGGACGTATGCCTTCGTCCTAGGTCGTTAAGGGGTTAATGTAGTAATACAACCCCTTTAATGAATGTATATTACAACGTGACTTGTTTTTGCAAGATTTTTAACATAAAAAGCAATCCTTGTAGTGAGACAAGCCCTTTAAAGCTATGTAGAACTGGTCTGTCAGCGCCAACATTCATACTTGTTGCCCTGAGAAGCCATAGCCTTGATTATAGTGTTTAACTCTGTGACTGCTGGAGAGCAGTGTTTGATTAGAGTGTTTTAAACCCTGCAAGTGCCAGTGAGCGATGTTTGTGGATGACGGAGGTCCTTCCCTCCGATTCATTATTGAGGAAGGTGGTGGCAGCATTACACTCACCGCCACTTTATTAGGTAACCATGCTAGAACGGTTGGCCCCCTTTTGCCTTCAGAACTGCCTCAATTCTCGGGGCTGGGGAAATTCAAAAAGGTGTTGCAACATGCTCAATTGGTACCAAAAGGGGCCCAAAGAGTGCCAAGAAAAATTCCCCAACCATGAACCACCACCACCAGCCTGAACCTTTGATACAGGCGGGAGGGATCCGTGCTTTTTTTGTTGACGCCAAATTGTGACCCTACCTCCGAATTCGCAGCAAAAAATCGGACTCATCAACCAGGCAAAATTTTTTCCAATTTCTACTGCCAATTTCGATGAATGGGCAAAAATTTGGAGCCTCAGTTTCCCGTTCTTAGCTGAAAGGGGTGGCACCCCGGGGGTTTCTTGCTGCGAGCCCCTTGCCCCAAATTTTCCCCTACTGTGCGTTCAAAAGCTCTTCGCCTACCTTGGGGTTTTAACGGGTGCTATTTAGTCCTGTTTCCTTTCTATCACTCGAACCAGTCTGCCCATTCTCCTTTGAATCGGCATCAACAAGGCTTTTCCCCCCACAGGGCTGCCCGCTCAGTGGATTTTTTTTTTTTTTGGACCATTCTCTGTAAACCCTAGAGATGGTTGTGCGTGAAAATCCCAGGAGATCAGCAGTTTCTGAAATACTCAGACCAGCCCTTCTGGCACCAACAACCATGCCACGTTCAAAGGCACTCAAATCACCTTTCTTCCCCATACTGATGCTCGGTTTGAACTGCAGGAGATTGTCTTGACCATGTCTACATCCCTAAATGCACTGAGTTGCCGCCATGTGATTGGCTGATTAGAAATTAAGTGTTAACGAGCAGTTGGACAGGTGTACCTAATAAAGTGGCCGGTGAGTGTATATTTTGGGGGGTGCGGATTGTATTGGGTTGTGATTTATGTTCAATTTGCCACCTAAGTGGAAGGGGAGTACAAGATTGAATGAGTAGACATAGATTTACCCCTTAGGACATGTCCCCACTGCACGGGTTTTTGGCCGGTTTTGCAGACCGCCTGAAAAAACTGCTGAAAACCAGCAGAACGGGCTCTATGGAAAACCCATGCAGCAGTCCCCACTGCACAGTTTTCCGTCCGGCGGTTTTTCCACCCGCGGGCCGCCCGCAAAACATTGTGTATGCACATTCTTCCGTCCGGTTTCCAGACAGAATATGTGCTTCTCAATGTGAAGCGGGAGGGCTCATCGTGGAGAAAAGCCGGCCCCACCACGGCCGCGGGGACGGCCGCAAAACATGACAAATACCGGTCGCATAACCAGACGGTATTTGGCACTTGCCGTGTAAACGGCCCCTTACAGTGGCACTTACATGCTTGTAAGTGTACGTGACATGCTTCAGAGCTGCACTTATTATATTTCAGATTTCAGAGCCGAAATATCCCAGTATTTCCTGTTTGTTTGACATCTGCACAGAACTGCCTTCTGGGAGTGTGATGTACTGTAAAATTAACCATTGTAGGAAAATTGTTTATGCATTATAGGATGTCATCTCAACTGTCAGGGGTTTGTCTGTCCATAAACTTGCTGACTGACTTCAATAACATCCAGCAGAAATGTGAATTTAGGCTATAACTCGGTATATCAGTACAGGATACAAAATGTAATAATGATATTTGTACTGTTGTTTTGTAGCCACATAATTGGTTGCACCTCTTCTTCCTCTCTTAATAGAGATTGCAAATCTGATTGGGGTAAAAGAAGTTTCACATTCTATCAATATCTTAAATTGAGACTAGAAACAAATAGGTGTAATCCCTTCTTGATACAAGTGAACAGATTCAAACTCGTTAACATTTTCTCCCTCATCTCTTGCTGTCAGATGCTCACTTAGAAGGGCCCCTGCTGCAGCCAATTGCCTTAAAGGTGTGTTCTCACTATGCAACTTCACAGAGCCTGCTCTTCACAGCCTGAGTGGGCAGTACTACAGCAGTGACTGACATTTCAGCTCTGCTATTCTTAGCTGACCCTGTTAGAGGGACATTGGTGATAGAGAGGTTTTACTAGGAGGACACAAGGCTACAGAACCAATATGGGTTAAAATATATCAGTAAGAAAGATAAGCTCATGTGCTGCTGATAAGACACAGCAGGGAGAAATGCCACTATCCTGGCCAGGGCTGATAGAGCAGTAAGATATGGTTGACAAGCTAGGAAAGCATTCTGTAAATAAGTAGGACATAAATACTGCTCTAAATGAAGCAATGTATTTGATGATAATAATCATTAACCTTTGCCTACATGGTAATCAATGTGATGGGAATATCCCTTTAAAGCCAGGTATTGGTCTGATGTAAGGTTTGTGCCAAGGGGTGGAACCAAAAAAGGATAAGATTAGACCTGGCATTGACTTTTCAGTGTCATGTGACATGTATCCATTGAATGAAGATATCCTTGTAAACCAGTTCAGCTAAAGTCACAGTTGTGTCCATCTCTAGTCCAGCATTTCGCAACATAAGCATTGAGGCGAGAAGCAGAGCCTTTCATTGCAACATGTTCAAACGTATTATCCTTCATCATAACTCAATCTGACTGTAAATCCTATTACGCAGGATGCTGGGCCGGTCTGCACTGACCTTGATATTTCCTGGCTGCCAGATATCTTTATTTCCCTGTAGCTCGTTTTTCACTGGGAAGTAAGTGTTCTTGAAGTTTGGAGAACTGACAACACCGGGGGCTGTCACTGTCCCCATTTCTTGTCCACAGGGCGGGTGCCATAAAACCAGCCGTTCTTTCCATGATAACCCATGGGGACTGGCCTCTTTTGGGATGATAACAGAATACATTGTATTTCACACTTGTTTAAGCTTGCGCCCTGCAGAGAAGGCGTCTGGGGAAATATTCCTTGAGCACACTGACTTGTCTCTTGCCAAAAAAATAAATACTTCATGCTTTTCCAAAGGCAAAACACTATACAATTGAGGAAAATACGTAACCGCCATCAACATCAAGAATCCAGAGCAGGATCATTGTGCAAGCGGTCTTAATAATACAGTGTGATGATGCAAATAATTTGTGATGCATGTCCCTTGTTAACCCGTTTACTGTTTGATAAAGCAATCAAGAAAAATATTTTTTTTTTCAAGAGGCAGCACACATCTCAACAACGGGCTGTGCCTGGTATTGCAACGGTCCCAAAATAGAACTGAACTGAAATACTGGGCAAGAGGGAAACTGTGTTAAAAAAATGGGGCTGAGTTGCAATTTAAGATGGGGACTGTTTCTGAAAAATGCCGCTGAGATACAATATCTAAATTAAAAAAGACAAAAATGGCCAGTAACTCCAAACAATGGGAAATAAGTGGCGCAGGTTCACCCTGTCATGGTTGCAACACAATGCAAACACAGAAACAAACCTGCAGCACTCTGCAGATGCCAAAATGTAGATAAACACTAAATATATGGTATAAATTGCCATCAAAGTCTCACATGTGCGAGTTCCACCTCTGGGGAATGGGCTCCCAAAAGTGTTGACTCAGAATGGAAAGCCAAGCACAAGAACCTATGTACTCTTCTTCCTCCAACCCCTACCCCAAAGAAAAACAGGACTTGGATTTTGGATAAAATTGGCCACAGCAGCTATTTTAACGAATATTTCAAACATATAAAAATAGAGTATTTATTTAAATAACTATAAACAACAATCCGCCAGTGAAAAATTATCAACAACAAATACCAACCTGAAGGGGAAATACGTCATTGGAGCTACAAAGATCTGGTGACATATTCCAAATAAAATAAATGACCACTGACCTGGAGGGCACCATAAGTCATGACTAGTTGATGACTAAGTTATCCATTGACTCTCAGGAATCCCACCATATAGGAGTCTCCACTGCATTTGCCACACCAACTCAAATGTACACCATTAATTAGGAAACCATAGCCAAAGCGAATCCCTCTACCATCAATTTTACTACCAACTCAAAGGACAGCCACCCACCAACAACTGGCATGACACCCCAGAACACAAACAACCAACCTTATTACCAGAGCTTCTCTAAAGACCCACCTAAGTGAAAAAACGAGGAGGGTGTGTGGGACTTTTCTTCACACTGTCTCTGCACCAATTGCTCAATTACTTTATTGCATGTTTAAGCCCATTCCTTGGAACTACTCAGCAGTACTTCTTGCTCCCTATTAAGCCAAGCCATTTGGGCCTCCCTCCATAGCATTTCCATTGTTTGACCCCGTTCCTTACTGCTACATCTAGTGTACGTAAAAAATCTGAGGCTTTAACCACAGATTTTTGATCACATTTTGAGGGCCTATCCACCAACAGCAAGGTGGTATCAGTTCAAATGAGGACCTTCTCAATCAATGTAACCTCTCTTGATTCCTTTCCAGTCCTCCATACTTTTCAGGGTCACAGCTATTTTCGGTTTTAATTAAAAACAGCCTGAATGGATGAGTGGAGTGCAAGGCCAAAATGTAGGCAGCCACTCCCCCATGCTCATGTTGACCACTTACTCCTTCTAAATAATTAGTGGAAACCCAGTGGTTACATCAAAATTGTAATAACCAAAGTTCAAAATGGCTTTGCACTTGCTTCCAGTGTTTGCCAATTCTTTGTGAGCTTAACAGATCAGTGGAAAAAATCCTTATTCTGTTTTGTTCTAATATTTTGTTACAATGTATCAGTGCATGACAAATATATCAGCTAGGAGTCAAGACTGTCTCACATAGGATTGTCTACACTGGATACTATTGCAGCAAACTCTCATATTATGTCAGTATAGTTTTCCAGTTTGTGAATAAAAACAAGAATGTTCTCCTTCATTGACAGTAGGCAGACATCTTGAAAGTAGTAAAAAAAAAATGTAACACAAAAGGGGGAATTGAATCATGAATCATTTATTATTATTATTATTATTATTATTATTATTATTATTATTAAGCCAAGGGGTTCAGGTGCATAATATAAGACAAATACAATAACACTAAATAAAAAACTGATACAGAAGTAGAAAGAACCATGCCCGCGAAAGCTTACAATCTCCAATGGAGAAGTGGGAGACAGAAGGTGGGGGACGGAGAGGTGTGTTTTGTTGTGTGGTCACAGCAGGGTTACTGTAATTGTAGGGTATACTCAAGAGATGGGTTTTCAAGTTGCATTTGAAACTAGTGAAGGTGGAGGAGAGTCTGGCGTTTTGTAGTAGTGACTTACAGAGTATGGAGGATGCACAGGAGAAATCTGGGAAGTGGTTGTGTGAGGATATGACAAGAGGAGAGCAGTGAAGAAGGTCCTGTCAGGTGCGGAGATTGCGTGAAGGGAGGTTTCAGGAGAGTAATGCAGAGATGTATGGGGGGGAGAGGTTATAAAGAGCATGGTAGGTCATGGTTAATAGTTTGAACTGAGTTTGCTGGGCAATGAGAAGTCAGTGAAGGGATTGGCAGAGGAGAAGCGAGTAGAGAGGTGGAGAAGACGAGCAGCGGAGTTGAGAATAAATTGAAGGGAAGCAAGAGTTCTCGATGGAAGGTCAGAGAAAGGAGTGTTGCAGTAACCCAGGCCTGAGATGAACAGTAAATGAACAAGCAATTTTGTGGGGTCAAAGTTAAGAAAGGAGGGGATTCAGGAAATATTTTTTTCAGGTGGAGGTGGCAGGAGTTGGTCAAAGGGTTATCCCAAGTCAGCGGACTGAGGAGAGTATGGAACCATTAGCTGTGATAGATAGATTAGATGAAATGGTGAAGTGGGATGAGGAAAAGATGATGAACTCTGTTTTCTCTGTATTGGTTTTGAGAAAATGGAAGGAGAAGAAGGATGATTTGGACAATAAACATTCTGGGATTCTGGAAAGCAGAGATTTGACATCTGAGCCAGAGATGTAGATTTGAGTGTCGTCAGCAGGCAAGTGGTACTGAGAGCCATGTGATACTATAAGCTCCAGTTAGCCGTTCCATCCTGAGTCTTCATCCTTGAGGTGGCATCAGGTCCATTACATTACAGGCACCAACAGTACCACTTGGACTCCGCTGTCTACAAAGAGATCCACTGGGTTTCGGTCATTGTGTCTGTAAATTTTAATGGAAAAATAGTGCTTTATTTTTTATGGATTCTGATGGAGGCTCCAAAAGAAACCTCACAATACAGATGTAAACCAAGCCTTATTAGAAAACATTCGCCAGTTTTCAGGGGTACAAAAGTTGCAGATATTTACACGAGCCTCATTTACAATTGTATTCGTTTTTTAGGTCAGTTTCGACACTTAAAAAAAAATTGGTAAAATTTGCTATAAATTGACACCAGAAATTTAGTGATAGCTGGCATAGATTTCAATTTTGGCACACGATCAGTCTCACAGATGCACCAAATTTATTAACAGACATGCTCCTGTTAATAAATATGTCACATCTTACTCTAATGTACTTTAGCTTATTAAATGTTGGACTTTAATAAATCCCCCAAAGTCTATTAGAGAGTTGCACAAGTCTCATTCAAAATGAAACTTTTTAAAATTAAAATGCAGACCTTGCAGCGATATCCCGTGCAGTCAGCGCTCTTCATTGTTTAATAAACGGAGTCAAGGATATGAAATGTTAATACTCTGCACAGCAATAACTGCAAGAAATGTAAACATATATAACCCAATTAGCGGCTAAAATACAACAAGTGGCTACAGGATCGTCTACGAGCGCCCAGTTCACTACCAGATAAAGCAGCCAAAGCTTACAAGCCTCTGATGCAGACACAAGAAGGTCCATATGGTAAGTAGTTTGGATTTAGGTCAGAATCAAATTTTACCTGAATCCAAGCACTTCGATATAGATTGGCCTGAATCAATTTTTTGGTGATATTTGCAAAATATCGACCTTAGCCCAAACTCAAAATTCGAAAAGGTGATGTCAAATGAGAGCGCCGCAGGACCATAAGTGCCAGGGAGAGGTAAGTTAAACATTACAAAACTGTAAAAAGCCCTAACCCCAACTTTGGTTTAGGTTTACAGTAAAGATTAAGATAAGGGACACAGTGAATAAATTAAGGTTCTGGACTTTCTGAATCCAAAGTTCTGTTGAATCATTGTCAAACGAAACAGGTAAAGCTTTGAGCAAAACTATTCAAGACACAGTTAATGCACCAACATCTGGATGTTGAGCGTTCAGAAGAGATTTTAGACCCTCATATGTGAATTTGATAAGCAGATCCCTTTGACAAGATTCATGTGTCATTTTACTGTGCTTACTTTGATGCCATTTTACACATCAAATGTGTATAAAAAACATATATTAAGTATCCCAATGGCTTGGATACTGACTCACACCATTTGATCACATGGTGTTTATTTTACTTGACCTATAATGCATTACATGACACATAAAAATGGAGTCCAGGACAGGTATGTGCATATTTAACATATTTGGATGGGGCTAGTTCACATCCTTAAAATGTGAATCAATCCACATTAAAAGAGAAGACAAAACACAGCAGAAATCTGAGCTTGTCATTTAGATTTCTGAGACTTATTATACAACGCATGTTTCCAAAGGAAAAATATGTTGTGTAAATCCAGCCTTACTAATTTATTATTTGGACCTCCATAGTTAAACAGAGCTCCAGATCACCAGCTTCCCTTCCCTGCATATTGGACATGACTTTCTAGATATGAGCCCAAATGCTTCAAATGACAGCAAGATAATATCGTGAAACCTTTGATTAATTGCATACAAATTATATTTAAAGGCAGCTAAACTTTTCATTTTATATAATAGAAGGATTGTCCTAGCTCAACAACTACTTACACTAGGATATGTTCATATTTACATTGAAGGGTCTATTCGGCCTCCATCACAAATTCCATAAAAAATTTCAGACAAAATAGCTCAGCATGCATTTTTTTTTGTCCAGTGATGGACACCATGATGTTAACTTAGAGGACCCTGTTATAGTCAATGGATTCTATCAGGCACCACTGGTCTCCATCATGCGACTATTTGGCCCCACGATTATTTTTGTGTTTTCTTCTTGGAGTGTAACAAGGGAAATGAACAATGTAGATGTGAGTAAAGCCTTAGCTGCACATCTCCTATAAACAGTATCTGTCCTGTTATGGCATATCGTAGAAGGGGCTGTCCCTTGCTTGGAATAGAGTCACTTAAAATAGAGTGCTCATACATTGCCTATCGTAATGGTAGACCATTCCACTGCTATGAGACCTGTATTGGACCTGGCACTGTTCCTCTTGCATTCTGTTACACAATCCTAGCGCTTGCCTCCAGCCGTCACTAAAGAAAGTTTAAAAAGGACCTCTGGCCATTTCTTATATGTCTGATTTAGTTGATACTTGTATTCCCTATGAAATAACAGTTCTGGAGCATCTTCTCATATAACCCTGTGTTGTGCTGCTCCTCTGTTATTCCTTCTAGAAGTTTATTACGGAATTGGACAGATTACCATTACAGTTTTCAGAGGGGTGTGTCCTTGCACACAGTAACTGTCAGTACTAATTTGTCAATGTCAAACTGTACAGGGACACACCCCAAGTTGATAAATCAGAAAAACGGTAGTACTGGGTACAAAAATACAGGTGCACGCCTACAAACCCAGTCCAAAGGTTTACATTTGGGTGAAATAAAAACCACTTTGTTTGTAAGTGCTGCCTGGAACTATATTGTTTACACCCAATTGGTAACACCCAATTGACAGATTCAGTGATACATTTCTAGAAGGAATAACAGAGGAACAGCACAACACAGAGATAGAAGGGAAGATGCTCCAGAACTGTTATTACACAGAGAACACAAGAATTGACTAAAGCAGACATATTGGGAACGGGTACATCTCCTTTTTTAATGCAACTAAGGCCTACATGTATGATTCTTGGTGTTTAAACACCAATTTTTATGCGCATAATATTAGTGTAGAATGCGTCTGATTTATGAACCTTCTCTAAGGCAGGTCATAAATCAGGCGCATTCTAGCACAGAAATGACAATTGTGGCTCAGGTAAACCACTTTTAAAGTGCTCTACCTGTTCCAGTAGTATTGTGCCTAGAATTGCCATACTGAAGCTATAAATCTATAGCTTCATACGGTGCACGTGCACCCTGCCTCCCGCATGCCCCCCCGAAATCAGTGCCACGGGCGCTCTATGATGCGCCTGAAATTGGCATACGGGAGGCTGATGTCGGCCTGAAAAGACGTCAGACTTCTGGCGCAGCCTCGTTCATACATGTTGCCCTAAATGTTTACAGCTTCTATTGAGTTTAATGCTAGCTACATACTGTAGGTCTGTATGCAGTTTTATCATTGAGCTTTATGACTATGAAACATGAACTTTGGAATAATGGAGCTCCATGCAGGCTGGGAGTTGTAGTTTGGAAACACTGGCCTGCAGAAGTCAATTTTACGTATTGCACAATATGTGCTCATTTCTAGCTACATTTTTCAGATTTTATTGCTTTGTACTAAACTTGAATTTTCATAAACAATCATTTAAAAGCAAAATAATAATGAAATCAGCCAAGAATCCTAGTATTCACCGAGCGCTACATCCCCCAAAACAAATGTTTACGCGGAGGAGAATTTATTTTGCTCTATCGCCGCCCTCAATCTTTGTCCAATGCATAATTATAGGCTGCATGTTCCATCTTGGTGTAATGAGTTCAGATGGAAACAATCTGAGAGAATTTGTCATTGTATATTTCATTCTTGCAGGAACACACACAAAGCGACAGAGCCTCACGTAACGTTCCCCGCGAGCGATGTTCTTAGGAACACAAATGTCAGCAGGAATAAGGCAGAGAGAGGTGTGTGGCTCAGAGACAAGAACTGAGCGGTAAGCAGAGATAATCCCCTTCCACTGGATCTAATACAATTCTGTGTGCTAGCCCCCGTTTTACAGCTATAGTAAACACACAGATGTTGCAGAGCCGAGTTTGTCAGCTGCAGAAGAACTGGTCTTGCAGTTGTCATAAGAATGCAAGGAAACCAGCCACTCTGTTATATTGGGAAACTCCAGCACTTCTGGTGTCAGAACACCACGATGATGATGACCAGGATCCTTATCAGAAGTGGCAATGGCAGCAATGCACATGTGTAGGACATTATGTTCTCCTGCCTAGAAATAGTCTAAAACACTCATGGTAAAAGAGCTGGAATTCTGCAGCACCTTCTATTAGATGTAGCATCCCTAAAGTCACTTTTGACTCACAAAGCCTCCCAATGTGAAGGGGATGAATATATCAATGCCAATTTGCAAACAGTTGTTTCATGGTATTTCCTCTCATCAGTGCTGAGTGGAACACTAGGTGAGAGGCAGTAAGTGCAACTCAAAAGGGGTCAGTTTCTCACAATGGAGAGGAACCATGCCTACATCCAGTAGAGGGTGCTGCAAAGTCCCAAATCCTTGGGACTGAGCCTTCTAGAATATTTAATTTTCAGTGGACCATTCAAGTCAATAAGTCTCGAAACACCGACATGATGCCTCTCCCTAATGAGAAACCATACTCTTATGAAGTCAACCTGCAAAGAAACATCTAAGGATACATTTACACATTGAATTTTTATTGTGGCTTTGATACATATAAAAAAAAACACAGTTGGTAAAACATTTGCATTTAAAAAAATGCTAAAAAAGTAGCACAAATTGGATTTAAAAATACAGGCATTATATCATTGTGTATGCTTTTGATGCAAGAAAACTAAAAAAAGCATCATGTGAACCAAGCCTAAAATGTATTTAGCTCTTATTCCTACACTAGCGTATCAGAGCTGGATTTGACATCTACCATAACCTATTGTAATCATACCCAGCAGGTTATAGCAATGCACATTGATATGGGTTTTACTACATGTGTACAGCCCTGCGGCTGCTCTGGGGCCCGAGGCATAAATGTCAGCCCTTAATGCACATCTGTATTCAGGTCTGCATCTACTATGTGCTGCTTATAGTACGGATGTCAGCTGCTTGGACCTTATTGAGGCCTTTGGACCCTTTAGACACTCTGTTGAGTGGGGCTGCTATCTCTGCTCCCCCTATGGCCCTCTATGGACATGTTAGGACATAGCTCAGGTTAGCTTTTAGTTTTCTATTCTCCCCATAGTATCCACAATCACGGCAACTTTATCATTAGATGATAATCTAATCTCCTTTACCTATGTAACAATTTACTGTCTACCTTTCCTGCCATTGGTGTAACTAGAATTCATAGGGCCCCACAGCAAAATGAGATGGGCCCTTGCTACCTAATGACTGAACAGTATATAAAAAATCTACATAGTAGAAAGCCACCCCCTTGTTATTCTAAAAGGTACAATGTGCTTGCATCTGAGTGGGTGTCATCAACCTCTGGCCCCACTGCAGCTTCCATTGCTGTTAAAGGGGATGTATCGCTTCCTTAGTTTGGCTGATTCACACTGCTCTCTGCTTCTCAACCCTGGAAATGCAGGGGCGTTTCTTCCCCTCCCAGCTGCGTGACATCATCCCCCCCTTCACTGTGCATGCGGGCTCCCGCGACCCCCCCCCCCCCCCCCTTCTCTGAGTCCACATGTCACTGTGTCTTTCCCTATCAGTCTTATTTTGTAAGAGCTGTATACATACCACAGGCTGCATTCAATCTAGTCTGAGCAACTGAACTCTTCTCCTCTCACAGCTGGGGATGCTCTATGAACGGCACAGATCTCGCTTCTATGCAGGAGAGTTAGGCACCGGGACAAAACTGTTATGTTTTCTCATTGTAGAATATGTTGCAGTCTGTTTCTGCTGGGAGTGGAGAGAGAACTGCTACGGCCCCTACCTCTGAGTCAGGCAGGGATCGACACAAATTGTGCTATTTCCCGATTGTGTAAGCCCTTCAGTGTAATTCTGTTTCTTCTGCCTGTATAAAGTGAAAATGTGACGGTCCCTTACTCTGAGTGAGAGACACAGCACCGTGAATTCGACCGGGGGTTGTACAGAATGTAAATGAGCTCTCAGCTAGTGAAATGCAAGGAGGAGGGATCCTGAGGGATTCGGCCAGGACTGGATATCAGTGTAAACAAAAACACAAGATAAGGAATACTGTGAATACAAGACAGCTTTGCTAATGACATCCAATTGCAAAGTTGCTTGTTTTCACTGTCCCCTTATTCTGAAGACCATTTTAATAAAATGATAAAAACCCCTTTAAGGCTATAGTGACACCCATGCAAATAATGCTGAACCACAGGGGGTAACGTGTTTCATAATGACATAGAGGGTCACCCTACTATTCATAACATTTGGTCTTCTATAACATATTTATGCATCTCTCCACATCATGTAGACACAAGATCCAGATTCATAAACAAATCTATCTCAAGAAGGCTTGAGGAGACAGCTGGTAGGAGATCAAATTGTCCTTCACACATGACTGACAGTGATCATGTACAATACTCCCACACTGATTAGAATTACAAGAAGTATGATGTGTCATTAGGGTCAGCCTTGTATGTTCCTGACCTACCACTGTACATAGAAACAAAGACCACATAATGAGGCATGGAAATAACTATAATATAAGGTTATCAAATATTAACTGATGCCACAAGGTTTCAAGAGTGCTGCAGTTCTGTAGTCTCTCGCTGTGCACACGACATTCATCATAGATGAGCTCCTCGGGATGAATATGCAGTAGTAAGACTCTTGCATATTATAGAGAGGTGAATTTTAGTACTGTGTAGGCCAGGGGAGTGCAGCGAAAATAGGCAAAAGGTATCACAAGTGTAAAGGATACATCAGTACTTACAAACTTTCAGTCCTCCCTATTTTAGAACTTAAAGGGGTTGTCTCACTACAATGATTGCAAAAACAAATCACTTTACAATATGTGTCCATTAACAGTGTCCAATCTATTCCGAGACATCCCCTCTTGTATGGGATGCAACAGCTCCTCAGTTTGCTATAGCTACAGACCTGGTTACTCTCTCATGATAGGCTGCTAGGACTGGTTTCTATAGCTACAGACCTGGCTACTACTGCAGCCTAGTAAAAGCCAGTAAACAAGCCCCTGAATTCAAAATGAAACCAAGAAAACAGGACTGAGGTAACATGAATGAATGTAGTGAGACAACCCCTTTAAGGAAGATCACTTTCTTGCCCCTACCCTAGAAGAAGCGAGATACTGGACTATCTCTTCTACTAGTTTCTTCTCTTCTCTATTTACTCATGTTGTATTTACCAAGGATAAAGGAGGGCTGGGCAGGTTCACCCAACATTGAGGAAGGGTGATGTGGTGAACCTGAAATGGGATCCGCTCTCTACATAGGCTCAGCAGCCTCAGAGGATTTGTGCACAATTTTAAAGTATAAATCTACGGGTATGTCCACACGGTGTCTTTGTGGGACACTTTTCAGGGTGTAATGTCGCTGCAATACGACCAAAGTATGGCCCGCAAATACAGTAATTCATAACTCTCGTTCAGAGCTATAATTACCTTCTGTTTTCCATGACTCGTATTGCAAAGTGGAAAATTGGAAAGTGAGAGTCTATGGGAGCCAGCACAGAGCGTTTTAGAAGTATACACTCTTATTTTTGGTTTTATTTTTTCTGCATTGGGGACACAGCTTAGTGGTTGCCTATACTTTGGGGTGCAGATTCAGAAATTCAGGTACCAGTGGGCCACTAAACCTACCATGTGCAGCGGATATCTTAGTGTACTGGTCCTACTCATGGGGTGACGCTATAGTATATGACGTGTTTTTTAGATAGTAGTCCTCTAGTATAACATTTTGATTTAAGCACAGTATCTTCAAACTAAATCTTAGGTCCGAGGAAGCCTGGAGGTCTGTATTATCTTAAAACTACATTAACCCCTTAAGCCGAACACCTGAAAAGTAGTTAATGACCAGAATTTTTTTTTTCGTTTTTGCCTCCTTGCGTTTCAACAGTTGTAACTTTTTTATTTTTTCAATGACGAAGTTGTATAAGGCCTCGTTTTTTTCGAGACAAGTTGTACATTATGAGGGAATAGTTTAAATTCACTTATAAACAATTGTGTAGTGGCCTGAAACAGAACCTTGTTCCGTCTGCCTGTTTCATGACTAGCTTACAGCCACTACAATTCGCTCACTTGTCCACCTCTCTATGCCTAGTTTCACTGTGAGCTCATATATTTAAATCCCAGATGTTTCTTTATTTTGTTCTATTGTGATTGCTCTTGTGTGTTTTTCCTTCAGTATTTCTTGTATTTACTTTGCCCACTGTTAGGCCGTGTTCACACGGCTTATTTTGGCGCGGATTGGCGCCGTACTCCACGCCGGATTTGCGCTGCAGTACGGCGCCAATCCGTCGGAGTCATTATGGTAATCCACTGTTCTCATAGCGAACAGTGGATTCCGTCGCTGCTTCCAGCTCGGCGAATCCGCCGGGCGGGGAGAAAGTGACATGCACATTTCAGGCGCAATACGCACCGTGGATCATGGAAGTCTATGGGCCAGCGGGCCGCGCCCCCGCCCACGCACCCGCCCCTTATTCACGCCGGAATTGCGAGCGCAATCCGGCTCGCAAATCCGGCGTGAATAAGCCATGTGAACATAGCCTTAGAGCAACAAGGAGTTAAATCAGCTAGTAACCTGATTGGATAAGTGGCTCAGCCATGTCAGCCAATCAGGTGAGCTCTTTTTGCAGCCTGAGAATAACGGTCTGAGCTGGAAAGTTTCAGAAGCAGCGAGTGCAGCACGAGGCTCCACAGAGAGAAACACACAGCCTGGCTGTGACCTAGTATCTTTTCAACTTCTAAATTCAACCTGTATCCAGCAAGCAACAAGGATTTTCACGGGACTATTTCAGTTTCCAGTAGACTACCCCTATTTATTTAGGAGCATACTGTCCAGTCGGAAGTGTGTTTGAGGGTCCCCCAACTCCGAAATTTCGACCTGGCTTCCATGTCAGCGGTCCATGCGTCTTCCACCTGTAACCAGTGTGCGTTGGCAGCGTCAAGTTCCCAAGTCTCAAGCTCAGTATCTTCTCACCCGTGCCTCGTTCAGCTGTAGGTCTTACCCCTCTGGATCAGGTCTGTAACAACTCTTTACTACCCTACTACTACTCCCAGCATCTCAAGATTCTAAAACTACTACTTCCAGAGAAATATCTGCATCTCTTCCACAAGTAACTAAAGTGCTCATACAGCTCCAAGACTGATTACTCCTAATTGCTCCTTAACAAAGCTGTATTTTACCGTGGCCTACCCACAAGAGACTGTACCAGCATTAGTCTGTATTATCCCAATCGTTCCAGCTTCTAGTAAAGCAACTGTTACCCTCAAGCCTACGTTTGCAGTGACTGTCTCAGCTGTGGGCGTTGTGTGGGGTTGGGTAGCAGGGAACATTCTTGCGGTCAGGCAGGGCCTGGGAACAATGCCACCATATACCCTCGTGCCATACCATCGCCCGTGACAACCTTAAAGGCCCTCTGTCCCAGTCACCTGGCTTGTCGCAAGTGGCGTCACGAACAGGATTTATAGCACCCCTGTGTCCTTTCTATTACTGCGGAACTACAAGTCCCAGCATTGCCTGGAAACCCCATAAAGACTGCATACTGTACAATTTGGTTAAGGCCTGCTTTATTCAAAGAGGGGGAGCTCTGAAGTCCTGCTTAGTGTGTGTTCCCTACTGATGATCTGTCCAGCTGTTGTTACGCCACTGACTGCCCTTCCGCACCACAACACTGCACTCCAGCTCCGCCCCCAAAACTTTTCAACTCTGCACCAGTAAAGAAAAATATTGCTGTGGCACAAGGAAGGACGTGACCATCTTGGAAATCGGCGCGGCCCTAGCGCTTCAACCGTTGATCCAGCCACCTGCTCCACTCTCCTGCCAGTCCTCTTACAGCCTCTTGCCAGCAAGCCTGCATCTTCAGTTTTCCATCCAGCTCCTGCCTGCATTCACCCTCAGCTAAGTGCAATTCTCCTATCTGTTGTCACAGTGCTAATTCTAAAGGAGGGGAGTGATAATCAGAGACTGTGTTGCTGCATCATACTACATTTTCTTTTTCTTAAAGTGACAGGCGCACCCATTTTTTTTCTTAAAGGGACAGTGTACCTATTTTTGATACTATATCTACTGCAAGTAATAATGACTCTATAGGCTCTAGCAGCCCTTCCACTTCAACCGCTAATGTTCCTGCACCTATAGTCGCCACTGACATGCCATTTTTTATTGGGACCTCTAGTCTCCCAAGCTATAACGGAGAACCTCACACCTTTGTAGTGTTTAAAGGGAAACTGCTCCGTACTCTTGAACTTGTCTCACTTTCTCCTAATCAGCAGGTTCAGTTACTTCTAGGACAACTCGAAGGTCCAGCCGCAGAAGAAGTAAGCTCTTGGCCGGATACTGAAAAAGCCAGCGTGCAACAGATCCTCAGCCGCCTGCGTAAAGAATTTGAAATACAGTCGCCTACAGAGGTTAGTTTAAAGTTCTATGACAGACGTCAGAGACCAGGTGAGACTTTAAGAGACTATGCATTTGCACTACAGTCCGTGTACAGAGCTCTGCAACAAGTTGACACCATAGATCCGTCAGCTGCTGACAGCATAATCACTGACCGATTCATTGAAGGAGTGGCCTCTAGACTAATACAGAGCCAGTTACGCATTGCTAGCAGCTCAAAAATCCCACCATGTAATTTCTCGACTTCAAAGCTCTAGCCCACGAGTTATAGGAACTGACTCCCCCTGAAAACCAGCTATACAGACCTGGCTGGCAGAATTCCTGTTACTTCACACTACCACTGTTTCGCCAATGCAAGCTACTCAAGCTGCACAGACTTCTACACCATTAGTACCACTGTCACTCTTGACGCACTTGCTCAAGTAAGGGAAACTCTCTTTGTCAAGCTCTAAAAGAGTTAAGGGGACAATCTCCTACCTCTTCCCGTGAGTCATCTGTAAGTAGGACATTGTCTCCGGAGCCCCGCTCTCGCCATCCAAACCCGGATAGGCCTCTGCCTGAAAGGTCTCCATCACGTCAACATCCCTACTGCACCTATTGCCGTCGTCTGGGACATCGCAAGTCTCAGTGCTTTCAGTTAAACCCCCAGGGCCGCCCCTCGGGAGGTAACTCCGAGGGCCCAGAAGGACAACCACAGTGGATTTCACGGTTTCTCTCGAAATGCCCGCATGTAACTATATGGGTCAACGGTGTTCCTCTTGAAGCCCTAGTTGACACTGGTTCCCAAGTGACCACTATTCCAAGGCACATATTTGAGGAGCATTGGGACATTAGTGTTTTGAGTCCAAATGATAAAGTAAAATAACGTTTAACTGCCGGTAATGGTCAGCCCATTCCCCAGTTAGGCTACTGGGAGCCTACCATCCAAATTGGTGATCATAAATTGCCATGACAAGGTGTTATTGTTACTGAGGCTCAGGGAGATAATGCAGTAACAGTGTTAGGCATGAATGTCATACACCATGTATTCTCTGAACTGTTAAATGCTTTGCATGCCTCTTTGTCATCTGCTTCCTACCACTATAGGAAAGCTGTCCAGCGAACCATTAAAGCGCTCTCCGCTCAGCAGAAGTTTGCCAACAATAGAGGAGAAATTTGTCGTGTCCGCACTAAAGATGTTCGCCCGATTACCCTCACAGCTAACAGTGAGACCCTCATCTGGTGTAAAGTTCGCCCAGGCATTGACAATGCTGACTACGAAGCCCTCCTTGATTCCGTCCAAATCAATGGTCAACCTCTTGTGAAAGCAGCCAGAAGTGTCGTGACTGTCTCAAATGGCCGAGTTCCTGTTCGGCTTATCAACCTCAGTGATTCACCAATTGAACTCCACAAGTTTCACTACGGTTTGCTATGCGTATCACTCGCCCCAGAAGACCTCGTGAAATGAAGAGACAATTGCCTATCAGAAGTCCATCCAAGCTTCCCTTCCAACGACTCTAACAAAGCTCATACCACTGGTGGACGAACTTAGTATTGGAGATGCTAATACTCCTACGGAATACATCAATGGTGTAACCAAAGTTGCTAAGCGACACCATGAAGCTTTCAGTAAGCATCCACTTGACTTCGGCAAGACTAACCTGATCCAACACAAAATAAATACCGGTGATCATCCTCCTATCAAGGAGAAACATCGACCTATTCCGCCTGCCAACTACCAGAAAGGGTTAAAGAAGTTGATTCAAAGAGATGAAGGACACCAAGGTCATCCAGGAAAGTCAAAGTCCTTGGGCCACACCTATTGTCCTAGTAAGAAAGAAGGACGGTAATATTTGCTTCTGCGTCGACTACAGGAAACTCAATAACATCACTCACAAAGATGCATACCCTCTTCCCCATATTGAAGAATCCATCGCTGCTTTAGGCTCAGCTGCCTATTTCTCCACTCTCGACCTCACTAGCGGTTATTGGCAAGTATCTATGGCTCCTGAGGACAGAGAGAAGACGCTTTTAAACACCCCGATGGGCCCTCTACGAGTTCACAAGTATGCCATTCGGGTTTTGTAACGGGCCCTGCACTTTCCAGCGATTAATGGAAAGGTGTCTTGGTCACGTCAAAATTCCAAAGTGTCTTGCCCCTATTTTGATGATACTATTGTGTAATTACAGCACCTATGAAGACCACCTACACCATCTTGCAGAAGTGTTTCAGGTTCTTTTTAATCATGGCCTCAAGATAAAAACCCTCCAAGTGCCATCTTTCAAGCAACGAGTCAAATATTAGGCCATATCGTCAGTGCTGACGGAATCCAGCCTGACCCAGAGAAAATCTCTGCAGTAAAAGATTGGGATACTACAAGAACAGTTAAAGAAGTCAGAAGTTTTCTCGGTTTTGCCGGCTATTACTGCCGCTTCATACCACACTTTGCGCAAGTATCTGAACCACTCCATGAGCTACTACGTGGTTGCCCCCGAAAGGTTACAAAACCCAAGCTTTCCTGTCAACTGGTCTGAACGTCAAGAAACAGCGTTCCAAACTTTGAAAGCCTTGTTGCATCACCTCCGATTCTGGCCTATCCTAACTATGATTATCCATTCCGTCTCTACAAAAGATGCCAGCTTCAAGGCCCAGGAGCTGTATTGTCACAGGTTCAGGGCAATCGATAAAGAGTCATTTCTTACGCCCGCCGAAACTTGAGAGGAGCAAGAAGAAGGGCAACAACTATAGCTCATTCAAGCTAGAACTACTAGCTCTAGTGTGGTCCGTCACTGAGAGGTTTAAGGACTACCATGCAGCTACACCGTTCACCGTGTTCATGGATAACAACCCTCTTGCTCACCTCCACACCGCATGGCTCGGTGCCCTCGAACAACGTTGGGGCATCAAGAATGGCGAACTTCAATTTTGAGATAAAATATCGCAGTGGTAAAACCAATGTGAACGCTGATCTACTATCTCGTCTTCCCAAAGGTGAAGAGCCACCTGAGGAAGATGATTGGGAAGATGTTGAGATGCCTCCCTTCTATCAGAGGTTTGCTACGCAGAATGCTCTTGCTGCGACTCAAGCTGACGGAGTTCCTCAACAAAAGTCTGATCCCTTCCAAGAACCATCTAGATGGCAGACTATCCAAGATGAGTCACGAGTCCTTGGAGAAATCTTTGACTACCTCTCTACCGGTAGGATCCCTGTGAGACTCAGAAGACCATACCCTGACATTGAACTTAGACGCCTATGGAGGCAAAGAAAAAGGCTTTTCATCAACAAAGGCCTGATCCTTCGAAGCTCTCTAGATCCTGTCTCGGGAGAAAGACTCCATCAAATTCTCATCCCCAGGCGTGATGCTAAAATCGGGCTCGATGCCTATCACGACCAGTCTGGCCATTTCGGTTTCCACAAGACTGAGTCTACTATCCGCCAGAGATTCTACTGGATAGGACTGAGAATAGACATCGAGACTGGGTGCAGTGCATGCCCAGCTGGTAATCTGTCTACAGCTGGAAGAAACGACGCCAGAAACACCCTTACATCCCATCACCTCTCACAGACCGAATGAGTTAGTCGCCTTAGACCATGTGAAATTGGCTCCTACCCGATCCGGTTACACTTATGCTCTAACAATGGTAGACTACTACTCAAAGTGGGTCGTCATGGTTCCACTAAAGGACTTAACAGCTCGAACAACAGCCATCACCTTCTACAGAGAGTATGTCAAACATTATGGATGCCCAGCAGCAGTACTGACTGATCGTGGACCTGCTTTTGAGTCCCAACTCTTCCAGGAACTTTGTAATTTCCACGAGTGTAAGAAGCTCCGCACAACAGCCTATCATCCACAAGGGAATGGTCTTTTGTGAAAAGATCAATCAGGTGTTCATTTAAGCATGCTGCGCACAGCTTCAGTGTCTAAAAAGGCAGAATGGCCACAGTTACTGGATCAGTTAGTCAAGATCTACAATAACATGACTCATTGCTCCACCGGCTACTCACCTTATTACTTGATGTTTGGTCATCACAGACAACTCCCTCAAGGGCAGAGCTCTCGGAATCCAAATTCCTACTCAAATTTAAACTCCTGCCTAACGCTGACGGGTCTCTGAAGCACCAAAGACAATCCAAAAAGCGAAAGAGATTGTTTATAGACGGATGGAAGAAGCACATAGGAGACAAGAGGAATCCTACAATTTAGCGAGCTACTCCACACCACTAAAGGTGGGAGATAGAATATTTACTTAAAAAGTACCAGCGCTCAGATAAACTGGATTCTTTGTGGGAACCTGAGCCCCTACACTATCACGGCTATACCTTTTCCTGAAAACAGATGTCTACGAAGTCAAGAAACCTGGAAAGGCTCCAAGATTGTGCATCGAAATAGGATGAAGTTGTGTACCCCATAGAAGACCTTCTCGTCATGTCCTCTTCTTCACAGCCACCTGTCAGAGTGTGTACGCCCTCTCCAGTGGTCCAAGTTCCACCTAAAGAGCCTTCTTTGGAAGACACTCTGCGAGCTACTCGTTTATCATCCCTGGATGCTACCAGTGGGTGCCCATGCCTGTGTCAGTTTCAACCCCACTGACTGCTCCCATGACAGTCCCTGTTCCAGTTTCACCTGCTGCTTCTGTCTATGTTCCAGCGGCAGTTGAGGCTCAACCTCATGCTCCAGCATCTGAAGAGGAGATCCCATCGCTGAGACGGTCAGAGCGCTCTACAAAAGGAACTCTACCTGCCCGCTACCAAGAATAAAGACTGTATGTAATTTTTTGTATATATACGTATCCTTAAATATATGGTTAAGTCAGATAGTTAGTAAGTTCAGTAACGTTCAAGCCTCAGCACCTGGTCTTATACCAAGCACCTTGTTTATTATTTGGACTATGTCTATATACAGCCTATGGACTTATGGACTGTTTGCTGACGTTAAAGTGCCTTTACAGAGCCTTTTATGGACGATGAGTGTATTGTCGACAGAGATGTATTGGCACATTTCTCCATTCAATGCCTAAGTTTCAATGTTATTTATTGTAATGTAATTAGTTATTGTATCCTTCCTTTGCCAATGGTTATGTTATATTTCCACTCCTCAGTAGTCCTCCATTCATATAGTCGCCGAGGACGGCTCACCTTCAGAGGGGGAGTATGTAGTGGCCTGAAACAGAACCTTGTTCCGTCTGCCTGTTTCATGACTAGCTTACAGCCACTACAATTCGCTCACTTGTCCACCTCTCTATGCCTAGTTTTACTGTGAGCTCATATATTTAAATCCCAGATATTCTTTATTTTGTTCTAAATTTTAATTGCTCTTGTGTGTTTTTCCTACAGTATTTCTTGCATTTACTTTGCCCACTGTTTGAAGCAACAAGGAGTTTAAAACAGCTAGTAACCTGATTGGATAAGTGGCTCAGCCATGTCAGCCAATCAGGGGAGCTCTTTTTGCAGCCTGAGAATAACGGTCTGAGCTGGAAAGTTCCAGAAGCAGCGAGTGCAGCACGAGGCCCCACAGAGAGCACACTGCCTGGCTGTGGCCTAGTATCTTTTCAACTTCTAAATTCAACCTGTATCCAGCAAGCAACAAGGATTTCCACGGGTCTACTTCAGTTTCCAGTAGGACTACCCATATATATTATTTAGGAGCATACTGTCCAGTCGGAAGTGTGTTTGAGGGTCCCCCAACTCCGACTAATTTCGACCTGGCTTCCATGTCAGCGGTCCATGCGTCTTCTACCTGTAACCAGTGTGCGTTGGCAGTGTCACGTTCCCAAGTCTCAAGCTCAGAATCTTCTCACCCGTTCCTCGTTCAGCTGTAGGTCTCACCCCTCTGGATCAGGTCTGTAACAACTCTTTACTACCCTACTACTACTCCCAGCATCTCAAGATTCTAAAACTACTACTTCCAGAGCATATCTGCATCTCTTCTACAAGTACTAAAGTGCTCATACAGCTCCAAGACTGATTACACCTAATTGCTCCTTAACAAAGCTGTATTTTACCGCGGCCGACCCACGAGAGACTGTACCAGCATTAGTCTGTATTATCCCAACCATTCCAGCTTCTAGTAAAGCAACTGTTACCCTCAAGCCTACGTTTGCAGTGACTGTCTCAGCTGTGGGTGTTGTGTGGGGTTGGGTAGCAGGGAACATTCTTGCGGTTAGGCAGGACCTGGGAACAAGGCCACAATATACACTCGTGCCATACCATCACCTGTGACAACCTTAAAGGCCCTCTGTCCCAGTCACCTGGCTTGTCGCAATTGCAGAATTTTTTTTTTTAATTTGTTTTTTATTTTTTTTACACCATTCACATTTCACACTTAATAACTTGTTAGATTAATTCGGTTAGGTTATTACGGTTTGTGTGGATACCTAGTATGTGTAGTTTTTTGTGTGTGTAATATATGCACAATTATTTTTTATTAAATATTTATTTTTATTTTATTATTTATTTTTGTATACATTTTTTTTACACTTTTTCTGTTTTTTTTTAACTTTTTTTTTTTTTTTAATCCCATGAAGGGAGAACTGTTTTACAATTTTTTTTTTAAAACTTAGTAATGTATTAGCATATTCATATATACTAATACATTCTAATTTGTGTCACTTTGACACAGGCAGTGATCTGGACAGCACACAGTGTGTCCGGGTCACTGGCTTCATACACAGACAGCTCTTGGGCCACTCTAGGTCCCCAGGGCTGACTGTGCAGCCGTTCCCCGAGCTCTGTCGGGTGACCGGGTGTTCCGATCACCCGACAGAGCAAGGGAAACCCTTTGATTGCGCTGCGGTAACGCACCGCCGCAATTGAAGGGTTAAAGCACTGGGATGCGGAGGTTTCCCCCGGTGCTCGCAGGATATGCTCTGGGATCAGGGCTGTGTAGCAGCTGTGGCGCCCGGGCGCAGAAAGACGTCGCTGCAGATGAACGACCCGCACAAGCTGACGTCTAAAGTCGGCAGGCGGTCGTTAAGGAGTTCAAGCAATACACTGCATACATATCAGTGAAAAGATCAAGTCTACTGAGACAAGGGGAGGTTAATATGCCAGTTTACCCTGTATAATAACCAAAATGAATTTCTCTATCTGGTTATCAAGCAGAATGTCTCTAAAGAACACTGCACGAGTTAGATTACATTTTCTCAACCCGCCAATTTCATCGGGACCAGTTGACTATCTTCTGTGTATGAGAGTTTTTAGACTCTCTCCTGACAGATGATATTAGTGTTACGAATGGCAGGATTTCTGGATGGCTGTCTTCTTGTCTTTGTTTGGAGTAGTTGCATGGCCTTGCTCGTCAGGTGACCTGAGTTGCATAGCTCATTAGGCCTCTAGAAAGATCAGCTGAATAGGGCATTCTGTGCAGAGTATAGGTGTGGATACTGTCTAGTCCTGCAGTGTTGGATTGCTCTGTCCAGTCAGTCAGAGGTGTCAGACTGAAATATTTTGGTTCTTTTCTTAGCTTAGTCATTAGCTTAGTGACTTATTTAAGGGAAAGGTGTTAGGGTGATGTCAGGGATAGAGGTTCTGATGCTAGTGGCAGTCATAGGGCAAGAATTTGAGGGATAGCATAGTAACAGTTATTGCTATTACTCCTTTGTTCCTGGAGTGTACAGCATTCGAATCTCTACCAAAACATGCACCTGTCTTCCTGCATCTACCATTTATTTGCCCAATCTTTTAGCAATGAGTCCTTTACTGAAATGCTTTGGAGTACCTCTACAAGTGACTGCTGGTGAACCTATTGTGTTGCTAGTTGTTGTTTGGAGTCCACTAATATTGTTACAGTTGGGGGAAAGGATGGAACATGTTCACTTTTACCCCACCCAATCATCTTGCTGTCCATATAGATAAGCAGCCATCAGAGGCATATGGCAGTGGCTTACTCTCCTTGCCATATATACTTTATAGTAGATGCTTCAATATAAAGAATATTTGCAGGTCGCAGATGTACTTTAAAACTGAATGAAAAGAGTAAAAGAAAATGGATGCTTCGGTAGCACGCTCTTACTTACATGCTGTCAGTTTAAAACTTTTTCTTCCCAGAAAGTAAAAATGTATCCAGTTAAGCGCATTGTAAACACGCAGTAAGTAATTTGCTGACATAAGAAATACCATTTCCCTGTGTTATAATCCGTTCATTAGCAGATTGTGGCCCAGTAGGTGCTGATACCACTGAAGACAATACATTGACTTACACAGCCGTCATGTATAGATCTTAATGTCAACTCAAGCTAAAACCCCTATACATCAAGTCAACTTTTCCAGTCCTAGCAAGATTACTATTTATTACATACAGCCTCTTACAAGTGCTTCAGGTCTACAGTAATTTAGAATTCTGTATTTGCAGTAAGAAATAAGTGCAGATTGTATTATGTGTAAGGACATGGGTTGCTCTTCTGAAAATCCCATTCATGCAGATAATCCTTCAATAATGACTTATACAATGCATTACTGAACAGGTACAAAGGCAGGCAACGGAAATAATAAAAGGACTCTGTGGACTACAATACCCAGAAAGATTAGCAAGATTAGGGTTATTTAGTTTAGAGAAAAGACGGCTTCAGGGGGACATAATAAATACGTATAAATATATCAAAGGTCAATATAAAGATCTCTCCCATAATTTATATCCAGGACTGTATCCTGAAAAAGGGGGTACCTTCTATGCCTAGAGCAAAGACAGTTTCTACATAGACATAGAAAGGGATTCTTTACTGTAAGAGCAGTGAGACTGTGGAACTCTCTGCCAGAGGAACTTGTCATGGTGAGTTCACTAACAGAGTTCAAAAAGGGTCTGGATGTATTTCTAGAGTGCAATAATATAACAAAGTTATAGTGACCAGGATTCTGGAGAGGGGTCATTGATACAGGGATTTATTCTGATTGCCAGATTGGAGTCGGAAGGATTTTTTTCCCCTAAAATGAAAACAATTGGCTTCTACCTCATGTGGGATTTTACCTTTCTCTGGATTAATACTATAGCATAGTAGACTGAACTGGTTGAACCTGTGTCTTTTTTTGTCCTTACAAGCTATATATTGTATTGTCAAAGCTCTGTCTACTACTTGCACTGTAGCTGAATCTTATTGGGCAAACGATCCAGATTAGGCTGGTCTAGATTTATTTTGTAATTGTAAGCAATTATAAATAGTAATTTGGTAAGATTAGTCTACCTGTGGGAAGGGTGGTGAAGGGGCTGATATTACTGCAATAATAGTTTCAACTCATATTAGCATCTTCAACATTGGACAACGTGGTAAACTTATTTAGTGCAAAAGAAATAATAAGATTAATTTCTATGGGTAAAATGGACAAAACATGATGGGTCAATTGTACTGACTAGTGGTAAGAGCTCTACTGAAACACCAAAACTTTATAGCCACTTTATAGCCATAATGTCCAACTATAAAAAAGTGTTCACATCTCATTTCTGTCTTCTTTTAAGTTATTCTTTATGCAAGGAAAAGCTCCTGACGTATATCTAATTGAGGCTGGCACAACTAGCACATTGACATCCACCACCTATAGACAAATATGAGATCAGGTCTAATGGATATATGGTGAGCTTTTTGTGATGTATCTTTTAACCCCTTTAACATTGTAGAGATTTTTGTTAAGATTATAGTTTAATTTTTTTTATCTCTGCCTTCCAAGAGCCATAACTTTTTGTACATCCCCATATACATAAACATATGAGGGCTTGTTTTTTGCAAAACTAGGGGCCTCATGTATGATAACGGTCTAGGTATAAAACATTATTTGCTGCCCATAGCAATCAATCAGAGCTCCCCTTTCATTTCACATAGTCCTCTGATAAAAATGAGAGGGGACCTCTGATTGGTTGCTACGGGCAACAAAGAAATTGTTAGACCTAAACAGTTTTCATACATGAACCCCAAGGTGCATTTTTTGATGGTACCATTGATCATATCTTATATGTACACTTATACATGTAGTCCCCCTAGGGTATTTGACCACAAGGAGGCCAAATCACTTGACACTGTCCTGCAATAATAAGGTATAAGGTATGAATAAGGTATATACAAATATGGCTCCCCTATTAAACCCTGCTGATGGAAGGGTGTAATAGGAGTAGCAAAATGTCAGCCAAGGAGGCCTTCATTAGGACCTCAGCTGCCATGACAATCAATGTCTGTGGCATTTTAAGGGGTAAGAGGCCAGAATCAGAATTATATCTGATCCCGGCTGCTAGAGGCAGGTCCTAGTGTAGTTATGTGTAGCAGGCTCAGAGATTGAGCCCACTCCAAACTCCCTTAATGGCTGCTTGACGTAACTGTACGTCATGTATTGTTAAAGGGGTGTTCCAGGCAACAACATCGCTTGTTTGTCCATGGGGTATAAGTAAAAATAGAAGCTAAGCCTCATACTTGCCTCCCGAACGCTCCCGTTCACTCCTGGCTGCCGGTACGTTCAAACAGGAAGTAAGCAGAGAACGTTCATTGTTCACGTGACAGGTGCAGCCAATCACAGACCACAATATCACACGCACGTGACCTCTCTGGCCTTTAATTGGCTTGTAGTTGTCACGTGAACGAGGTCCGTTCACTGTTTCAGCAAGAATGAATGTACCAGCACCCGGGAGTGAACGAGAATGTCTGGGAGGTAAGTATGAGGCTTAGCTTCTATTTTTACTCTTACCCCAAGGAATAAACGAGCCATGTTAGGTTCTAGAACACCCCTTTAAGGCATTGAACAAATGCTGTTATAGCCTGAGGGTGATGAAGTGCATCCATCAGACATTAGAAGATCCATTACCCACAGACCAGCTCAATGTTAGTGCATAAAAGCACAATAATACCGGCAAATAAATGATTAAAAATTACCCTATAGACAAGACTACTATTTTCTATTATACCCCCTTGGTATGACGAACCGATGTTTCCCCACTTTTGAAAATCTTGTGCTTTTTTTACTCCTTTATGTACTTTTTATGAACAAAGTAATTATTATTTTTCAGTCATTTATTTTCTGGTATTCTTTGTGCTTTTACGCACTAACATTGAGGTGGCATTAAGTTTGTTTATATGGGCAGATTTTAACAGTAAACATTGTTTGAGTAATATCCATTAGCCATATGCTATAATGATATCCCTTTAAGGATATGTTATAAAAAGCTATAGAAGAGCTTATAATATTAAATGGATGTCTCTGACGGATGCCATACAGTGGCATCTGTTACCTACAGGATAAAGATCATGTTGGACAAGAAAGTGTAATCTTCTATGCTATTCCATCTTCATTTTTTGCAGCATTTGCCAGACAGACACTAAAAGGACACTGTTTTGGTCTCTGATAATGCCCTCCTAGCACAGGTGTAGCTATAGAGGGTGCAGAGGTTGCAGTCGCTACTGGGCCCTGCAGCCTGAGGGGACCCAGAATCCTTTTTGCCACATAAAGATACACTAGCATTTTAAGTGGTATATGAAAGCTGGGGGGCCCAATTCACTTTTTGCACTAGGGCCAGTGGCTTCAAGTTACGCCTCTGCCTCCTAGGGAGATGTTTAACTTGCATGTCGAGAGCTTTTCTGACATGTGCACTAAACATAGGGAAAAAAGATTTGATTGTGCAGAAAGTGTATTGTAAAGAAAAAGGACTGTTTTCAGTCTCAGTCAAATTCCAATCATCCAGAGGTGAAACTCAAAAGTCTTGGAGCCTGAAGAAAAACAAAAATGTGTTTATGTTTTGGAAAACCCTTTTTAATAAAAAATTCCCCCCCAAAAATTAAGTTGGTTACTGTGAATCCTCTTCCAGTAATCAGCTGGAACCTGGCTGCAAGATACTAATTTCCCCACAGCGCCACCACAGGAAAATGAAACATTGCACAGTACTCGTACGTAAAGGAGTTGTCTCCCTACAGAGTTTCTTAGGATGCATGAATGAAATACTCTGTCACTTCCTGTTTCAGACTGATTGTGATTTGCATACAGGTCCATGGTGTATTCAACTCTGTCTTTTCTGTTGCTAATTAGTTCAGATTAGCTCAGAAGCTTCTCAGAAACTACTAGCAGGACTTTTTATCTGATCCCTCAAACAAAAGCCCTAATTAGTGCTGTTTACTTTAGATAAATCAAGCTTTTTACTGCCCAGCAGCACAGAGGCTGCCTTGACCTGTGTGATGACTTCACTCACTGCTATCACATAGAACAAACAGCAGGGGGGAGAGATGTTTACAGGTTGGTTACTGAGGGAACTGAAATAGCCAGGGAGGTGATTAATTCACTTGTATCTTCTTAACAAAAACAGATGAACAAAGCAATATATTTGGAAAATGTCTTTATTTTGTGTTCCCTACAATTTGAAAGCTATTCTTTGTAGTGAGACAACCCCTTTAATAAGCTGTACATTTCCCTCAGCAGCTGCTTGAATCAGAGATTTCCAACTTTTAAATGACTTTTACCATTTTAGACATTCATGTCATATTTTATGGCTATACTGAGAATCCAGTTTGCTGAGAGGGATTGTCCAGCTTAGAAAACCCATTTTCATGAACTTTTTAAATGAATTTTACATTTAAGGCATTCTCCACTTTGCACAATCTCTACTTGTTAGAAAGGTCTCCCGACCATGGGCTAATCACAAATTGAACCCTAGAAATCAGTTCTAATCTGTGGGAAAACCTGATAGCAAGGGCTCAATTTCCCTGCAGTGCTACCCTAATAAGATGAAGCATAACACAGTGCCCTTTCACATCAATACATTGTCTGTGTAATGTATGACAGTACTAGTCCTCCAGAAAGAGATGCTGTTAGTAGCTACTATCCATTGTGGCCAAATAATGAGTATCCAGAACAGAGGACACCCCCTGTTAACTCAAGATCTCCTATTAGTGGACGTAAAATGAAATGTAGTTGTTATTGGTACAACTACCAGGAGTTGGAATCGGCAGTCGGAGTTGCCGAAATTGAGGAGTCGGAATTGGAGTTTTGGCTTACTGACTCCACAGCCCTGCTGGTAACATTAAAAAGGACATCTTTCATTGCAAAAAAAAGCCATCATACATTTATATAGATGGAAAAATAAAGTTATGGCTTTTGAGAGACAGGGAGGAATAAAGGACTATGACTTAAACAAAAATCACTTCGGGGGAAGTGGTTACATCGACTTTGTTCCACTGGGGTTTTATTCCTGCCCAGTTTTCTCACAAACTACATCTGATTTCTGGGGTCACAAGAGGATAACATTTTAGATAATCTTGTTGTAGAATCCCTGTAACTTTGTTTCTAAAGCTTCTAAAGACTCTCATACCATCCAACCTCTGCATTCACTATCTGTGGTGGAAGCTCCTGGCTCCCAATAGATGTAGGTCCCAGAAGTAGGTTGCCCTTTTATCACATATTTACAACATACTGTATGGGTGGAAAAGGGCAAACCTCTTTAGCTAGAATGCCCTATTAGGAGTTCATTTTTTTTTTCTGGATACTTCAAAAATGTATTTGTAAAGCAAAATATCACTTTCAATGTCTGGTGCCAAGAGGTTAAAAGTGAGAAATGTATTTTGTGTACCTTTTCAATATCCCTATATAATAAACTCATCAGAACATGAGACGGTTGGATGAGAAGTGAGTTATATAAACTGTGTTATACCCACTTTGGATTTTGGTGGACCGTAGAAGTGACTTAAGATGCGTCGGACTTGCAATAAGGATTCTACTATATAAATCCGCATCAAATTACAGTACAGCACATGTGGATTGGGTCTTGAAAACTCCAGGTACATCCAATCAGAAAACTGAGCAAGCTGTGGATTTTGTAAAGCATGCTCATTATGTTGTAGAAATCCTGCAGATTTCTGCTTCATACTGCCTCGATGGTGGACTGCAGCACAACCAGCAATAATGTAAGTACAGCAGATTTTTTGCCGAGATCCATAGCAGGATATTTCCACCATGTGTTGCATTAAAATTCCTCAAAGCTTTCATTTAAATTCCCTAAATTTAATCTTTCTTCGGCATCTATGCACTTTGATTAAAAAGTAAAACTTTTTTTATTGTTTTGCCATTACTATAAAATACTCAGTAGCATTCTATTTCCAGGCCCTAACGGCTTTTAAATCTCCTCTCCATAGCAGAGTTTATGGTGAATAGTTTATCATAATTTAGAGGCCCTTCACTGCACAGGATTAAGTGTCCCTTTAAAAAAAGGCTACAAAATATGATTTTATTTATATTTGTATAATATCCATTTAATCAGTAAAGAGGAATATTGTCCCTCCCCGACCACTAAAGCAAAATAATAAAATACAGAAAAAACAGAAACATTTGCTTTATCCAGCATCGTCTCCTTTATTTTCTATTTAATGGCAGAAATCTTTTTCTTAAAGAGTGCTAAATAATTTAGAAAGGTCCCTTACATTTGTGTTGCTTAATTAACACGAAATATGTGTTAGCAGGATGCTTGGTAGCAAAAAGGAAATAAAACCATTTTAAAATGCTGTTACTATCAATAAAATCTGGTTTAGTGCAACAAAAAAGTACTTGGCTGCACCCTCATGAATAGGATGGATGGGCTTCAGCTACTGGTACTGCGGTAGGATTGTTGAGTAGCGCAGGCTAAGTGCGCTCTGGGGGAAATCCCCCCCAAAGCCGGGACCATTTTAAAGAGTTTGAGTTTATCAATACAACCAGGGCCGCTGATAGAGCAGTACTAGAGGTACTGCCGTACAGGGCCCGTGGTGAGATGTTAAACAAGGGGACCCACTGACAGCGGGCCCTTTTGTTTCACAAATTTGGTGAAGATTACGGAGAATGATAATGCTCGACGTGTTGCAGTCTATTAGAAGTAAAAAGTCCCAGTTTGGTCTACTATTAGTGAAAAGGCACGGTGTGGACTACTACAAGTGAAAGGGCCCAGCGCCGCCTAATACAAGTGAAAGGGCCCAGTGCAGGCTACTACAAGTAAAGGGGCCAGCTTGGCCTACTACAAGTGAAAGGACCCAGTGCGGTGCGGCTTATTAGAAGTGAAAGAGCCCAGTGCACTTTACTAAAAGTCAAAAGGCCCAGGGGGGATCAGGTGAAGTGAAAGGGCCCAGGGGAGCAGGTGGAGTAAAAGGGCACAGAGGGGAGCAGGTGGTGTGAAAGGGCCCAGCTGGGCCCCATGGGGGAGTGGGTGGAGTGAAAGAGCCCAGAGGGGAGAAGGCTAAGTCAAAAATCCTAGGCGGGAGCAGGTGAAGTCAAAGGGCCCAGTAGTTAGCAGGTGGAGTGAAAGCGCCCAGGGAGGAAGAGGTGGGGTAAAAGCGCCTAGGGGGAGCAGGTGGAGTGAAAGGGCCTAGCTAAACCTTCGGGGAGCAGGAGAAGTGAAAGGAAACGCCCCAGCCCAGTGAGAGGACCAATGAATGGAAGAGCCCAGCCGATGCTGACAGCTGTAGGCCGGTTTGCTTATAACTGGTATGTAAAGTGTGTATACAAATAGTGTGTCCACATGATGTGTGTGTGTGAGTATACAGTCTGCAGTGTGTGTGTATTCAGTGTGTACTGAGTATATGTTTGTGTGTATATATAGTGAACTATTTAGTGTGCATGTAGCGTGTGTGTATAAAGTGTTTGCATAGTGTGTGCACAGCCTGTGTGTAAAATGTATGTAGCATGTGTGTACAGTGAGTGTGCATAGTGTATGCGCATATCATGTTTGTATAGCGTATCTAGATAGTGTGTGTATACAGTATGCTTGTATAGCGTTGTGTGTGTATATAGTGTATGCATAGTGTATGTGTATAAAGTGTATGTATAATGTGATTGTAGGTGTATATAGTGTATGTATAGGCTGTGTATATAGTGTATGTACAGTATGTGTGTTTGTGCAGATAGTCAGCTGTGAAGAGCTAGACAATGGGCTTGGTTGGGTGGTTGCTACACCCTCTACTTCCTGTGCTGCTAACTGGTACAGGCAGAGTCGGGTGGCACTAGGACTCTGTTGGTGTCGCTGGAAGAGATGTTCTGTGGTTACTACGCTATCGCCAAGAGGTCCCTGGGCTGTAACTGCCATCCATCTCACATAGTTTCTTGTCTGGTTTGCCTCCTGCAGAGCTTTATGTCCAACTTTATATATTCACAGAAACTTTTGCAGGATGTATCGTTTACCTACCTAACCTAGGTACTTACTTCTTCTAATTGTGGTCAGAGGCACGGTATAATAGGGGATCGCTAGAATAACAATATACTACAGTAGATAAGTACTATTATAAGTAGCAGTGATCACTTGGGCTCACAAGTACCTAAGTGAGCCCAAAGAAGAAAAAAAAAATAAAAAATATGTGTTTGTCACTTGCCTTACTTCCATATAAAATTGGAATGAAAAGTGAAAAAAAAATCATATGTACCCTAAAATTGAAAATGATACAAATAAAAAAATACAGCTAACCCACAAATACTTATCACTGACAGCTCAGCTGACAGATAAAGGTTGGTGGTCCTAGAAATTGATGCTGCAAAGCAAAAAATGAAAAATAAAATTATATGTAGGTTTTTTTTTTTACTAGTGAAACATATTAAATGCTAAATTTGGCATTGGTGGAATTCTACAAACCCACAAAATAAGGATAACGTCATTAATGTTACATAAAAAAAATAAACGAAACCCAAAAAAACAATGGCGCAGTTGCATTTTTTTCCCCGTTCACTCCAAGAATTTTGGGAAGGAAAGAGGGTGGAGGTGGCCTAGACACTTTGGCTGTATGGGGCCCTGAAATTCCTGATGGCAGTCCTGAGTACACCCTGTACAAGCAGTCGAATGTTTAGGACATCACAAGCAAAATCAGCTTGTGCACCTATGCTCATTTTTTTCAAAAAAGTTTTTGGGATGTGCAAAACCAAATATTGTTGTCTAGATTGTCCGTATGGAGAGTGGCTAAATCCTTGTTGGTTTTTTCGCACTCCACTCACCTTCACAGGTTTTTAAATCAATGCAGTGCACCTTGTAGGTGGAGCCTTCACTCCCTGAAGTATGGAGGTCTGAGCAGTCCCTAAAGAGAGGTGACGTTAGTATAGGTTCCCACCTATATTTGAGGTCCCCTTGCTGATTGGGAGGTGGGCTTAATCACTTTTAATCAAAAATGTGAACTAAGAACTTCAAAAAATTTTCATGTATACTAAGTAGCAGAAATGCTTTTTCAAAAATTCCTATGTGCCTTTTGATATTTTTTGTTTTTTAGTTAATAGTGTGCTGCTGATATTGGCATGTGTAAGCAAAATCAGCTCACCAGGATTCTCCTTTAAGGTATATTTATAACTGTTCTGGTTCTCCTGGGGGCCTCCTAAAAATTGAGACTTAAAAGGGGCAGTGTTTAATAAACCAAAGAGGAGACTTCGTGGGTGTTTTGGGTGTACCTAAGCAGGTCAGAGGCATTTCCTGGGGTGGACTTACAATCTCCCAGATAACAGTTTTTAAAGATTGCGAAGTATGCTTGGCAAATTTGTGGAACCATTTCCAACAGGTCACATCTATCTCAGGTCATTTTTGGTGATGGACCCTAACTCAATATCTCGCGATACTACACCATTCACAGCCTGAAGAAGGGCTTAATAGCCCTTGCGTCTTCCACTACACTTATACTTTGATGTTGCGTTTATGAGTTTTACCTTTTTCAACACATTGGAATGTCGACTATTCTCCAAAATCTCCATTGCATTTTGATCTGTTGGAAGTTTAGCCACCATTGTCAAGCATACTTGAATTCTATTCAACAAGGCGTGTGCTGTCCTCACTTGTACCCTATTATTTATCTCATGTGATCCCAGGTGCAGAAATATTATATACTGTAAGTGCAGTGCATTTCTGGTGCCATTTCCAGTTTGAAGGGACAGACTGCACAGCTAGAAAGAAGTATGTACAGGAATATCTTAAACCTTGGTGTGGGTGGGCTAAATGGAAGCGTATTAGACAGTTTTCATATGAGAGGTCCAAAGTGTTTATATGTCCCAATAATGTCCTTTACTAGTCCTATCAAAAGAATTCCCAAATCTTTGCTCCTACCTACCTTACTGATTGTTTTCTTAAAGTAGCGTTCCCCAAGAACACTCATGAACAACCTTGAAGGAGATATCCAGCATAAAAAAGTATTTCTCAATTATATTTCTTGCAAAGCTAAGCACCTTTATAATGCATTTGTATTAACTCTACTGTGTGCTTCTACTTTGGCTTTTGGATGACAGGACGCATAGTAATTTTGTGAGCATAGGACACACAGGAAACAGCACTGTGTTGAGCACAAGAGATCAATTGAATTAAGGGCTTTGGGTCTGGATCCAAAGGCTTTCAAAATGAGGGAGTAAAACCAAAAAGTCCCAAATCTTTTGAAAATAGCAGTTTGCACATTTTTTTTTTTTTTAACTTTTTATGTCAATTGATATATTTTCAAAATAATATTCATTTATATCTTGAGTAGAAAAATAGAACACAAATTAGTAGGAATGCCAACAAAGCACTACTGGATACTATATGTTTCTAATGAAGGTTTTGATTACAGAAAGGGCAAATGTACCCTCCACCAAATAGGGCCCTCCATCATGTTTACCAGGATGATTATTACTGGAGCACTTTATGGTGGTATTATGTTGCTGTGTTGTTTGTGAACCAGGGCCGTTCCTAGGTGCTGGCGAGGCAGGTGATCGCCTGGGGTGCCAAGGCGCCACTCGCCTCGACTACACAGTGATCGTTAGCTCTCTCTGCATGGCCGTTTTAAAACGGCCGTGCAGAGTCAGTAAGCAGCTGCACACTAACTGTGCAGCTGCTTCTAGAGGGAGGAGACAGGACAGCTTGTTTCCCTCCTGCCTTCTCCCTTGTATGTACAACGCTCAGTGAGTGCTGTACATACACAGCAAAGTGGCAGGCAGCATGAAGCAAGGCTTTCACCACCCCCCTGCGATGCTGAGTCTAGGCACCAGTCCCTGGACCTCTGGGAGCTGTGTGCTGGGTGTAAGGAGCGGGATGACATCACGCTGCTTACACCGTTCATCAGCTCCAGGACCTGCCACGCGGAGAGAGAACATCCAGAGGTGAGTAAGTTTTTTTTATTTTCATTAGCCACAGGGGAAACTACTTGGCTACAGGGGGGTTACTTACTAGCTACAGGGGGCTACTTACTAGCTACAGGGACAACTTACTGGTTAAAGGGGGCTACTTACTGGTCATAGTGGGCAACTACCTGGCTACAAGGGACTACTTACTAGCTACAGGGGGCTACTTCCTGGCTACAGGGGCAATTTACTGGCCATAGAGGGTTACTTACTGGCTACAGGGGGCAATTTACTGGCTACAGGGACAACTTACTGTTTAAAAGGGGCAACTACCTGGCTACAGGGGGCTACTTACTGGCTACAGGGGGCAACTACCTGGCTACAGGAGTCTACTTACTTACTGCAGGGGGCAATTTACTGGCTACAGGGGCAATTAACTGGCTACAGGGGGCAATTTACTGGCTACAGGGGGCAACTACTTGGCTACAGGAGGCAATTAATTACCTACAGGGGCTTAAACTACATAATAGGGATCTATGTTTCTACTTATTGGTGGGCCTATATAACTACCTATCTACTTAATAGGGGCCCGAGATATCTACCTATTGGGGGACCTATAACTTTACCTACCTAATGAGTGCTATGCACCTACCTAAATAATGACTACCTACCTAGTTTGCGGTTGTACCTACATACTGTCTTAGGGAATTTAACTACTTCCTATACTGGTATTCAAAACAAAACTAAAACTTGGTACACAAATGGGAGCTCCATAGCCTTTTGTGGGCACTTTTACTGTTTGGGACACAAGGCGGTAATTATTACTATTTGGGGCACTATAGATGGGGAGTTTGTACAGCGATAGGAATTGGTAGAGAAGTGCTAATAAAGTGAGGAGTTTAAGATGTTTGTTTTGTAAATTCTACAGTGAAGAGTCGTGGTTGGGAGAAGACGTCATGACGGTCTGAGACAGATGAAGAAGAGAAAGAGAACAACTCTTCAGAGATGTCTCCTGTAAGTCTCTGGATGTAACTTTACTGTAATCACTTATGTGCTTGCAGAGCCTGTGTAGAACTTGTATCTGACACTGTATGCCGCTAATATTGTTTGTAGTATAATGGCTTATATTCAATAATGGTATGTTGTATTATTCAGTCACCACGTGGCAGTGATATGTGGTCGGGGTGTTGTGGTATTATCCAGTCACTATGTGGTGGTAATACATGATCACGGTGTGGCAGTATTCAGTCACTATGTGGTGGTGATATGTGGTCATGCTGTAGCAGTATTATTCAGTTGCTATATGGTGGAGATATGTGGTCATGGTGTGGCGGTATTCAATCACTGTGTGGTGGTGATATGTGGTCATGGTGTAGCATTATAATTCGGTTATTATGTGCTGGTGATATGTGGTCTTAGTAGGACATTGGTAATATTAACCTTGGGATTCCGGTTTTGTGTATCAGTGTTATTTGGCAACGTTATATCTCTTATTTAGTAGTCTTATACGTAGCACAGTGTGTTAAACCTTTTTGTATATTTTGGCTTTGGTTGATGGTTATGCACTTTGTCGCACATTATGTTACAGGGAGGGTGGGGGGGAATTTCTTCACCTCGTCCTGAGTGCAATTTAGCCTAGGAACGGCCTTGTTGTGAACTATATGGATGTTTCTGAAGTACTATAGTTGTGATTGTGCTACTATGTGTAATTAATATTGTGTAACTGCATAATTCCCTTTTTTACCTGTAGCCAGATTTTCCAAATCCACTGTTATTTTTTTTCTGTTACAAAAAAAAATTTGATCCCATTATGGAAAATTTTTACGCCTGTTAATTTTAAAGTTTTTAAAGGGAAAAAAGACAGGTCTTGTCTTGGAAGTCTGGATGTGAAAAATAAGAAAAAATAGAAAAACTACTTAAGGGGTTGTCTCACTACAAGGATTGCTTTTTATGTTAAAGATCTTCAAAAACAGATTTTCCAAATCCAACTGTTATTTTTTTCTGTATGGCTAAAATTAGCTCCATCAGGACATTTAATAGCCCTGTTTTTTTATATGTGGTAATTGGAAACTAGACATGGTCTTGCGTTGGGAAGTAACCGGATTGTGAAACAAAAATAAGGAAAAAAATAGGAAACAACTCCTTTAAGATACATTTTACTACCAAACCACAGAGTCTTAAAGGGGTTGTCCGGTGAAAAATTTTGTTTATATGGATAAATGATCTTGATGCTACTTCTGGCTTGCCCAACAAAGATGCAGCCTTTGTGTTTGCTATATAGTTAATGGAGAAAAATAGGAATAACATGACATATTGCCTCTACATTAAGACACTGACTTGTCATTCAAAGTGCTCAGGTGTACAGTACAGACCAAAAGTTTGGACACACTTTCTCATTCCAAGAGTTTTCTGTATTTTCATGACTACTTTCATGACACTGGTCTAATGTCCATTCCTTGTGTTCTTCAGCCCAAAAAAAGTCTCTTCTGCTTGTTGCCTGTCCTTAGCAGTGGTTTCCTAGACTTTTGTGGGCTAAAGAACACAAGGAATGGACATTAGACCAGTGTCATGAAAGTAGTCATGAAAATACAGAAAACTCTTGGAATGAGAAAGTGTGTCCAAACTTTTGGTCTGTATTGTAATTACCATAGCAGCAGTCATAAAAGCTGCTACTGTGCTCAGCAGGTTATGGGCCTAGTTCTGCTCTTGACAAAGCGATAGATCTGGTGGGAGATATTAGTCATCTGGAGTTATCATTAGTCAGGAGAGTGTGAAGGACATGAAGGTAAAGGTGAGGGAATTGGAAGAAAAATTGTAGAAAAGCCGAGGTAGAGAGATAAAGAACTTGGACTATTTTTATAATGTATTAACTTTATTCCCAGACAACTAAGTGGGGTGCCCATTCAGATTTTACAATGGATTAAAAAAATTGCATCAAAAGAATCAAAAGACCCAACAACAAAAAGGGTTGGGTAGTGCCAGACTCTCAGTAGAAGTCAATGGACGGCAATGGGACCTCACAGTGACACGCCTTTGAAGTGAGTGATGCAGATCTGTGTTTGAGAGCTCATCTAACATCGGAATTTGCCAACTCTATGTTTTGGATATAAGGAGTTCTGGTGAGTGTGATTCTTTCAAGGATGCCTACTTTTCTTGGTAAAGGATGTCTGTTTTTCTTGGTGAATAGACATCCACCATTTACTGCTGTAAAGTACTACGTGTACAGGTAAACAGAGGAACAAGTAAATAAGACATCCCTTAAAAAATTAAGCTCTCACCCATCTTTTGGAGCAAAAAATAATGTGAGATACAGTCTTATTTTTGGAGAAACATGGTACTCACTGCCCTTTCCTATCTCCCTCTGGAAGCCTATACAAAATGAATTAATCAGCAGGCGACTTTAATAAGCACCAGAGAAGCACCTCCAAGGGTGAAGGAAATATTAAACTTATACTCTATCCTAGTACTCTATGGAAAGGAGATGTAAAGTAAGTAGTAATTGTCAAGACTTTGATTTAAAAAAAAAACAAATTGGATGGATAAAGGAATCGTGACAACACCTTGCAGCCTTCTGGTCATAAATGAATGCAGTTTCTTCTTGCATTCTAAGATTACCAGATAGGTGTGAGAGGTGTTATTGTTACTGAAAGCTTCAAGATTCATTAGAAATAAGAACACAAAATAACTATCTAACAACCTGGTTGTGATACAAAGGTCAAAATGCCTGATTCTGTGCTCAGCATTTACACGGTTTGTTAACTATCAAATCAGAGACTTTACACAAAAGGAAAACTGAGCACCTGGGTGAACTGACTTAAGAGATGCAACAAGTATTCCAGCTATATAAGTTTTCAGTATTTGAACTCCTTAAAGGGATTTTCTCACTACAAAGATTAGCTTTCAACATGCATTGATCTTACTTTCCTCAGGAGATATAGGTTTTGAGTGCACACAGGCTTCTATGGTTACCTGGCCATAACTCTGCTATCTGATTAGAGCAGGGCGTGACATCACCATGGCTGGGAAAGCTCACTCTGGAGCAGACTAATAATCTCTAACAAGATAAGCAATTGTTTTCACTCCGCAATGAATTTATAGCTTTGTTTACTGAAGATTAGCTCTCCTGCACATAACTTTGTAATGTCTCATCTAGTTACAGAGAAGCTAAATAATTTAATCAATGCTAGAAAGCCAACCACAGCATGAGAAGTCCAGAGTGAAAGAAAAGCTGACTGTGACTGTAAAACTGCATAGTGAGAAAACCTATTTATGGAGTGTCTTTTGTTGGCATTCAGGACTTTTTCTTTATCTAGTGTGATAATTTTTCTAATCTTAATCAACAAACCTAAATGTGAGCTTGTTTGTGTTTATTTGTAATTAAAATTTATATACATATCATTAGCTGAGTTACAGTAATTATTTTCTTGGAGAGAAATAGAAAAAAACAAAAGTGCAGTTTTGTTGTTGGTACTTGCATGTTATCTTTATTATACAGTTGAAACCAGAAGTTTACATACACTATATAAAAAGACACATATGCATGCTTTTCTTACTATCTAAAATTAAATCAGAATAAGCCTTACCCATTTAGGTCAATTAGGATTACCACAATTATTTATATTTGCCAAATGCCAGAATAATGAGAGAGAGAATTTTTAAGGCATTTTTATTACTTTCTGCAAAGTCAAAAGTTTCCATACATTTCATTAGTATTTGGTAGCATTGCCCTTAAACTGTAAGACTTTAGTCAAATGTTTTGGATATCAAGCTTATCATAATAGTTGGAAGGAATTTTGACCTTTTCCTCCAAACAGAACTGGTAGAACTGAGCCATGTTTGTAGGTCATCTTGCTCGCACCTGCCTTTTCAGCTTTGTCCATAAATTTTCAAAAGGATTGAGATCAGGGCTTTGTGATGATCACTCCAAAACATTGACTTGGTTATCCTTAAATGGGATGTATAGGTTCCTTAGTTCGGCTCATTCACACTGCTCTCAGCTTCTCAACTCTGGAAATGCAGGGGCGTTTCTTCCCCTCCCAGCTGGGTGACATCATCCCCCCCCTTCACTGTGCATGCTGGCTCCCGAGACTCCCCCCTCCCCCCTCTGAGTCCACATGTCACTGTGTCTATCCCTAGGCTGTCTTATTTTGTAAGAGCTGTATACATACCACAGGCTGCATTCTATCTAGACTTAGCAACTGATCTCTTCTCCTCTCACAGCTGGAGATGCTCTATGAACAGCACAGATCTCGCTTCTATGCAGGAGAGTTAGGCACCGGGACAAAACTGTTATGTTTTCTCATTGTAGAATCTGTTGCCGTCTGTTTCTGCTGGGTGTGGAGAGAGAAAATGCTACGGCCCCTAACTCTGAGTCAGGCAGGGATCGACACAATTTGTGCTATTTCTTGATTGTGTAAGCCCTTCAGTGTAATTCTGTTTCTTCTGCCTGTATAAAGTGAAAATGTGACGGTACCTTACTCTGAGTGAGAGAATAATCTCAGTGAATTCGAGCGGGGTCTGTTCAGAATGTTAATGAGCTCTCAGATAGTGATACGCAAGGTTGAGGGTTCCGGAGGGATTAGACCAGAACTGGAAATCAGTGTAAACAAAAACACAAGATAAGGAATACTGTGAATACAAGACGGCTTTGCTAATGACATCCAATTGCAAAGTTGCTTGTTTTCACTGTCCCCTTATTCTGAAGACCATTTAATGAAATGATAAAATCCCTTTAAGCCACTTTGTAAGCAGTTTGGCAGTATGCTTTGGGTCATTGTCCATTTGGAAGACCCATGTCCGTCCAAGGTTTAACTTCCTGGCTGATGTCTTGAGATGTTGCTTCAGTATTGCCACATAATCTTCTTTCCTCATGGTGCCATCTATTTTGTTAAGTGCACCAGTCGCTCCTGCAGCAAATCTACTCCACAACATGATGCTGCCACCCCCGTGTTTCACAGTTGGGATGGTGTTCTTAGACTTCCAAGCTTCTCCTTTTACCTCCAAATGTAACAATTGTAATTATGACCAAACAGTTCAAATTTAGTTTCATTAGACCACAGGACATGTCTCCAAAAAAGTAGGTCTTTGTTCCTGTGTGAATTTACAAACATTAATCTGGCTTTTCTATGTTTCTTTTGAAGTAATGGCTTCTTCCTGGCAGAGTGGCCTTTCAGCCCATGTTGATACAGTACTCGTTTCACTGTGGATAATGACACAATCTTACCAGCTTCTGGCAACAGCTTTTGCTTTTGTTTTTGGGTTGATATGCACAAGTTGGATCAAACCACTTTTATCGCTGAAACCCAAATCCGCCTCCCTCCTGAGCAGTACAATCATGGCCAAAAGTTTTGAGAATGACACAAATATTATATTTTCACCTGATCTGTTGCCCTCTGGTTTTTCTGTGTGTTTGTCAGATGTTTTTATCACATACAGAAATACAAGTGCAATCATATTATGATTAACAAAAGCTTTTATTGACAGTTAGAATGAGTTAATACAGCAAGTCAATATTTGCAGTGTTGACCCTTCTTCTTCAGGACCTCTGCAATTCTCTCTGGCATGCTCTCAATCAACTTCTGGACCAAATCCTGACTGATAGCAGTCCATTCTTGCACAATCAATGCTTGCATTTTGTCACAATTTGTTGGTTTATGTTTGTCCACCCGTATCTTGATGATTGACCACAAGTTCTCAATGGGATTAAGATCTGGGGAGTTTCCAGGCCATGGACCCAAAATCTCTATGTTTTGTTCGCTGAGCCATTTAGTTATCACCTTTGCTTTATGACAAGGTGCTCCATCATGCTGAAAAAGGCATTGTTGATCACCAAACTGCTCTTGGACGGTTGGGAGAAGTAGCTCCTGGAGGACATTCTGGTACCATTCTTTATTCATGGATGTGTTTTTAGGCAAGACTGTTAGAGAGCCGATTCCCTTGGCTGAGAAGCAACCCCACACATGAATGGTTTCTGGATGCTTTACAGTTGGCATGAGACAAGACTGGTGGTATCGCTCAAGCTGTTTTACAGATGTTCCAAACATTCTGAAAGGGGATTCATCAGAAAATGACTTTACCCCAGTCCTCAGCAGTCCACTCCCTGTACCTTTGGCAGAATATCAGTCTGTCACTGATGTTTTTTCTGGAGAGAAGTGGCTTCTTTGCTGCCCTCCTTGACACCAGGCCTTGCTCCATGAGTCTCCGCCTCACAGTGCATGCAGATGCACTCACACCTGCCTGCTGCCATTCCTGAGCAAGCTCTGCACTGCTGGTAGCCCGATTCCGAAGCTGAAACACTTTAAAGAGACGGTTCTGGGGCTTGCTGGTCTTTCTTTGGTGCCCTGGAGCCTTTTTGGCAACAATGGAACCTCTCTCCTTGAATTCCTTGATGATGCGATAGATTGTTGACTGAGGTGCAATCTTTTTAGCTGCGATACTCTTCCCTGTTAGGCCAGTTTTGTGCAGTGCAATGATGACTGCACGTGTTTCTTTAGAGATAACCATGGTTAACAGAAGATAAACAATGATGTCAAGCACCAGCCTCCTTTTAAAGTGTCCAGTGGGGTGATTCTTACTTAATCATGACAGATTGATCTCCAGCCCTGTCCTCATCAACACCCACACCTGTGTTAATGGAGCAATCACTGAAACGATGTTAGCTGGTCCTTTTAAGGCAGGCCTGCAATGAATTTGAAATGTGTTTTGGGGGAAAAAGTTCATTTTCTAGGCAACTGTTGACTTTGCAATTAATTGCTGTTAAGCTGATCACTCTTTATAACATTCTGGAGTATATGCAAATTGCCATTAGAAAACCTGATGCAGTAGACTTTGTAAAAATTAACATTTGTATCATTCTCAAAACTTTTGGCCATGACTGTATGATGGCTGGACATTCCAATCTTGTTTGTACTTACGTATAATTGTTTGTACAGATGAATGTGACAACTTCAGGTATCTGAAAATTGCACCCAAGGATGATCCAGACTTACAAAGTTAAATAGTACGATTGAAAAAAGACATGTGTCCATCTAGTTCAACCAAGGGTGGGTAAAATGTGGGTGAAGGGAGGGAGACCAGGATTTTAAGACCAGCCTCCCACTGGTGAATACCCTGAAAACCACAAGGCAGGAACCAATCTGCTCCAGTGCAAGTCCACAATTCTCTTCCTGATATCTTGGCTGATTTCATTAGACTTTCCGATGATGTCACAAACAAAAGCAGTGTGTTTCTGCTGTGAATTAAAATACATCCACAGGTGTGTCTCTAATTATCTCAGATCAGATCAAAGCTTCCATACACATGACACCATCATATGGGCTGTCCTAAATTGTTTAAAGGCATAGTAATCGTAGTGTAAGTAAACTTCTGACTTTGCAGAAAATAATAAAAATGCCTTAGAAATTCTCTCTCTCATTATTCTGGCATTTGGCAAATATAAATAATTTTGGTAATCTTAATTGCCCTAAAAGGAGTAAGTTTTTTTCTGATTTCATGTCTGATAGTGTGTAAAACATGCATATGTGTCTTTTTACATAGTGTATGTAAAACTCTGGTTTCAACTGTATGTGTTGGTATAATGATAATGGTATAATTTTATATTTTTAAAAAATTTTTATGTTTCAGTATTTTTTCCTAAATAACAACCTGTTTTATGTAACAAATAATTTATTTTTTTTAATTTTTCTGTTACACATGTGGACATGTGGGTTGGTTGATTTTGGGGCATTATTTTGGGGAGCATAGAATGTATTGTTTGGCTTTGATTAATTTTTTACAGGGGTATGAGAAAAAATAGCAATTACACCATTATTTTAGGCATCTTTCTCACGCCATGTAGGATAAGGTGTAAATAACATGTCATCCCTTTTTCTAAGGGTCATTATGATTGTGGTAGTATGTACCATTTAGTAATTGTTTACTATGTTTAAAGTTTTAATTTAATTGATTTAATCTTTGTTCCCCAAAGGGACTTGAAGCTGCAATTCCTCACATAATGCTTTAGAATTAGAGATGGGCGAATTTCCCGAAATTCGTTTCGTTCACTTCGCCGAATTTATCGGCAAAAAATAACTTCGTTCCGAATTACTTCGGCAGGAATCGCGTTAAAAAACAGCTATTTCCAGGCTGCACAGAGCCTGCAGGGTGCTGTTGAACATTGTGCCATGCTTAAATATGCAGAGGGAGCTTGGTTTGGTCTTCATACAATGTTGTGTTTTAGTATGACACGCACATGACTGCTGCCGCTCTTAGAATCGCTTCACTATAAAATTCCCTGGGCACTTAAGAGGGCAAAACTGACCAAAAAACTGAAGGGGGAATGTAGCCTGATAAATTCATGGCAGCGAAAGCCGGAAAAAAAAAAAAAGCTGAGAGCTCAGGTGGCAACATCAGTGACAGAGTGTGGAGGTGACGGCGGCAGCCACAGCAGCATGAGGTCAGAGAGTGGCACAATCACATTCTGGAGGTGGCAGAAACAGGAATAGGCCACAGAATGGGACAATGACACAGTGTGGAGGTCACGGCAGCAGCCACAGCAGCAACATGAGGTCAGACAGTGGCACAATGACATTCTGGAGGTGGCAAAAACAGGAGTAGGCCACAGAGTGGGACAATGACACAGTGTGGAGGTCACGGCAGCAGCCACAGCAGCAGCATGAGGTCAGACAGTGGCACAATGACACAGTGTGTAGGTCACGGCAGCAGCCAGAGCAGCAGCATGAGGTCAGACAGTGGCACAATGACACAGTGTGGAGGTCACGGCAGCAGCCACAGCAACAGCATGAGGTCAGACAGTGGCACAATGACACAGTGTGTAGGTCACGGCAGCAGCCACAGCAGCAGCATGAGGTCAGACAGTGGCACAATGAAATTCTGGAGGTGGTAAAAACAGGAGTAGGCCACAGAGTGGGACAATGACACAGTGTGGAGGTCGGCAGCAGCCACAGCAGCAGCATGAGGTCAGACAGTGGCACAATGACATACGAGTGGCAAAAACAGGAACAGGCCACAGAGTGGGACAATGACACAGTGTGGAGGTCACAGCAGCAGCAACAGCAGCAGCATGAGGTCAGACAGTGGGACAATGACACAGTGTGTAGGTCAGGGCAGCAGCCACAGCGCAGCATGGGGGTCGACAGTGGCACAATGACACAGGGGTGGGTCACGCAGCAGCCCAACAGAGCAAAAGGTCAGACATGGCACAATGACATCTGGAGATGGAAAAAAACGGGAGTGGCCACAGAGTGACAATGAACAGTGGTAGGTCACCAGCAGCCACAGCACAGCATGAGGTCATACGTGGCACAATGACCAGTGGTGGGTCACGGCAGCAACCCAAAAAACGCACATGATCAGACAGTGGCACTGACAGGTGTAGGTCACGGCAGCACCCAGCGAGCATGGTCAGACGGGGCAAAATCATTCTGGAGGTGGCAAAAAGAATAGCCACAAAGTGGGGGGGGACGCGCAGGAGCAACAGCATGGGGTTAGAGTGGCAAAAATTACACAGTGAGGAGGTCCGGCAGCACCCCAGCAGCACATGAGGCAGACGTGGAGAAGAAGAGTGTGGGGGTGGGTGGCAAATACCATCCCTTGGTAAAGATGGGTTTGGGTTTAGATGGAGAAAACTGTACAGATGTTGGGGATCAGCGGGGGGGCGGCATCAAATAGGGCTGAGGGAGGGAGTTTGAACCCCCGACTCATTTCTCACAGTATGGGGGGGGGCGTCAGGGGGTGATTAGTCCAAGGCATTGGTGGTGGAAATCTGGGCCCATCCCCCGCCCGTTCATCTTGACAAAGGTCATCGTTCCAATTTCCCATGGGCAAGCGGGTTCCCTTGGGGTAGCGATGGCCCCACCGCACTGAAAACCCCCTTCTGATGCCACACTACTGGCCGGGCCCCGGGCACTTCTCCACTGCAAACTCGGCAAGTGCGGGCCCACATCCTTTTTGGTGCCCCGAGACGGGATCTTCTAACTGGGGTGGAAGTCTTTCCAAATGGGGGCCCCCACCTGTTGGTTCAGGGTCTGCCCAGGCCTGTGCTGGGGCTGCGGGGTGCCCTCCCCACTAGGCGGGGAAAGGAAGCTGTCATCAGTGACTCAGATTTTTTGGGTTTTGCTGTTGGAGCTGGTACTGCTCCGACCCCCCACCTTTCCCCCGGGAGCCCCCAGCAGAGTACGTGAGCGCTGAAGAACCCCCCCCGGGCAACCTGTCAAGGGGGGGACGATGCCGCACATGGGCGGGCCAACTGACTACGGAGTTTCCCTATAGTATTTGAGTTTGTCCTCCCTCTCAATACTGGGAAAAAAAGGGTCCCCCTTTTTGGACCGGTAGCGGGGGGCCAATAGGGTGGGAAAACCCCGAAATCATCCCTCTGCCGGATGCTGACTATTCGGCTGTCACACCAGGAAAACAGCATGCTGCGGCCATTCACAAGTGACTCCGAAAAAAAGGGCTCCCGCCTCCCTCTCCACTGAATGCCACGGGGGCTTTCGGGTTCATCTGCCTCGTCTTTCCCCATCTCCATCTGCTCCTCCACTGCTCCTGCTCCTCCTTTTGTCCCTGGGTAGAAAATCCACTCTTTCCCCAGACAAAACTTCTGCTCCAATGTCCTCCCCCCTCCTCCTCCTCCATTTCGTCCCCACCGGGGCTCTTGGCCGCGAGATGTAGGGACGTTGCC
>JAODAL010028039.1:0-53978 GCA_025379985.1 Phyllomedusa bahiana | reverse complement strand
AAATTTAGCGCTCCCTCCCTTTACGCTCTCCCAAAGGGCCCCCAAAAACAGCAGTTTAAAAAACCCACATGAAAGGTTTTTGCCCGAATTTGGGTTTTTAAATTTTTTTTAAACAAATTTTGGGGGGTTTTTTTTTTCCGGGATTCCTTGTAAATATGAAATTTTTTAAAGCCAAAAATTTAAAAGTTTTTTGGGAAAAAAAAAGTTTTTTTTTTCAAAAAACCCTAATGCTAAAAAAAAAAATTGTGAATAAATGGGGGGGTTATTTACTCATTTACACCGTATATTTTTTTTAAAAGGGGGTGTATTTTCCCAAATTTGGGGTTTTTGGGGGTTTTAAAGTTTTAGAACTTTAGGGTTTCCCCGGCAAACCTGAAATGGCGCCAAAAAAAATTTTGCATTAAAAAACAGACCCCAGAGTCCGTAGGTGCCCCCCTCCAATTCGGGGGCTTATGGTTGACCAAATTTGTGCATTGGGCCAACCATAGGGGATATTTCTAAAAACGGCGGGACCTGGGGGAAATGTTTTTACATTGAATTTACCTAGTCCAATTTCCGTTTTTCCAGTAATAAAGGAAAAAATTTATTTAAAAATCTGCAAAATAGTTAAATTTTGAAATTTTAAAACCCCAAACTTTGCTTTAATTTTGTGAAATCAAAAGGGTTTAACAAACTCCCAAAAACATGTTCAAAAATTATTTTGGGGGGGCTAGTTTTTTAAAAGGGGCATCATTCAGGGGGTTTCTAACATACGGGCCCAAAAAAGGGCCACGCCCGAACGGGGAATGGTCCCTAAAAAAAATGTATATTGAAAAATTTTCTTAAAAATGTGAGAAATTAAACTAAATTTTAAGCCCCCCTAACAAAAAAAGGACTTTTAAAAATGATCCCCAACCAAAATTTGGACATATGGAAAAAGCTAGTTATAAATATTTTGTGGTAAAAAATTATCTGTCTTGCACGAGAAATTTTTTAAAACTTTCAAAATAACAGTTTTTTTCAAATTTTTTCTAAAAATTTTGTTTTTTTCACAAAAAAAAAAGGGATTGTAGGGAAAAATTTTTTTTCTTACTAATTTAAAAAAGCCAAATGTGTCTCGAGAAAATAATCTCTTTTTTTCACAGGGTTGGTAATTTGTTAAAAATTTTATTTTCACAAAAGTGACCATCCCAGTTTTTTAAAAATTAGGGCGGGTGCAAAAGGGAAAAAACGGGCTGGGCCCTTAAAGGGGGTTAAAAAAATTTTTGTTTTGGTTTCATTAACAAACAAGGTGAGGTAGTTGAAAAATTTTAAAATAGAATGGGGCAGAAAAATTTAAATTGGGTAACATTTGGTCCAGGTTTGGGGCCCCAAAAAAAGGAAAAAAGGAGGGGGTTCCATACGGTAGGGCTTGCCAAAAAAAAAAACCCTTTTAAAAACCAAAAATTAGGAGGGGCCCCTCCCCTATCCACCAACAAAAGAGGGGACACTTAAAGCAGGTTAGCAAATGAAAGGGAAAAAAAAATTTTGCAGCCCCGGGACTATAGTGTTGAGAGCCAACCCCAAATGGCTAAAAATTTATGTTTAAGGACAATGCCTCGGGAAAAATAGATGAAAACCTTTTAGTGTATACTAGAAGAAAAAGTTTAAATTTTATTTTTTCAGGGAACCCCTTCTCTTCTTCAAACTTTTTTTTTCCTTTCTTTTTTGCTGTGAAAATTGAGAAAAAAACAGCTTTTGGAGGCAAAGAAAGGGGGAATGAAGTCCTCCCTTCTTTCACTTTTTTCCCTGACCCAAAAACCATGTCCCCAAAGAAAGTATGGTACAAAAAAAATTAAAAAAATAAATAGAAACAATGCAACATGATGAAAGACACGAGGGGGGAAAAAATTTGGGTTTTTTTTTTTTTTAAAATTCTAAGAAAAAAGGGTTGTCTTGGGAAATGCTTTTTTTACAGAGCCAAAAGCTGTTAAGACCCCACTTTTTTGGTCAGGTTGGGGGGTAAATTCCGGGGTCGGGAAGGGGTGTCTGGGGCCCACAGGTAATTTAAATTCTGGGGGCCCTACAGTTGATTTTTTTGGGGCCCCAACCGGTGGAGTTTTTTTTGGGGGGCCATGAAAGTCATTATGGGTACTGTGAATGACTATAAATGTCTTTTGCACTCTGCCTCTTGCTTTTTGTTTCTCTTTTTCCCGCTTGTTTCCGCTCCGAGGGTGCAAAAAATTAAAACCACTTCCCGTTTTGCCAAGCCCCGGTGCCCCCCAGGGGGTTTCCCCCGGGGTCTGTCCGCAAGATTGATGATCTCGCTGTTCCTATGATCCTGTCACAGTGACAGAATGCCCGGAGGTTTGTTAAAAAGGGAGGTAGAAGGTACAAAACGCTTAAAGGGTTTTTGCTTTTCCCGTAATAATTTAAAAAAATCCAGTTTTTACAGAAAAAAAACAAGCAAGGGGGTAAGTCACCCTCCCGGCCACATCCAGGACAACCGGGGCAGGAAGAGGTGAAACCCTTAACTAGGACAAACTTGTGTACATTAAACGGAAATAAAATATGCTTCTAACTCATAAGAGAAGCAAAATCAGGAAAAAACAATTTTATTTGGCAAAAAATCCCCTTTTTTTACCTTTGCCTATTTGTTTAAAAAATCTTAAACCCCAAAAAAAGGCCCCGTTTTGGCCTTTTGACAAAGTCCCATTTTTAAATATTAATTGTCAGTTTATTTGAAAATTTAAATTTTTTTAAAATTTTTCCCACCCATGTAAAAATTTAGGATTGTTTTCTAGTGAAAACACTGAGCCACTTATACAAAGAAGGGAATACAGAGCAAACTGCTCTGTATTGGGGCTCCCCAAAAGGGGACTGGGCAAAACACCGTGGGCCCCCAATGCACCCGCGGGCATGGTGGGGTGTCCCCGACACCCGGGGAAGTTTTTTTCCCTTTTCTTCCCGGCTGTCCCGTTAGGATTTCCGTTGCTATGCTGAGAGCAGACAGTAGGTGCTCACTCCTCCAGTCTGCGGTCTAGTTGCGACAATCTTAATAGATTTGGTATGGGTACGTCCAATGTCGGGAAGGGGTTAAAGCTAATTAATGAGATGGGAATACCCCTTTAAGAAAATATTGGTGTATAAGTATCCAATAACCATGTATTTTATTAGAAACTGAAGAAGTACAAATGACTTGCCAAGGGCATCAGAATTTTTGTATTTCGTGATTTTAGGATTTCCAACAGTAAATGTGGTCAACTTTTTGAAGCTACTGAGCAAATAAAGGGAGCTTTGGCAGATTTTTTATTTTAATTTCCTTTTATTACCATTTAATTCAGTGACTTCTTTCCTATTGAACATTGAAAAACTATCATTTTCAAATAGCTATTGATAAACCAAAGGTCTATATGCTGTGTTTTATTATTATATTTATTAATATTGAGATCATTTTAAGCAGTTTGTTTGGATGGTTTCTAGGGGACTTGACAATGATATTCTTTATCAATGTTTAACCCCTTAACGACCACCCACTGTCTTTTTATGGTGGGCATTGCAGGTGTTTAATCAGCAGCGATATCTTAAGACGTTGATGCAGATAGATGCAGCTGCTCTAAGAACAGAGCTGTACTTAAAGAGCCCTGTTCCTAGAGCAGTCTCTGCAAGTGGCGAGAAGCGGATGCCCGGAGCTTAACCCGTTGATTGTTGTGGTCTGCTCCATCAGGGTGATCAGGACTCCCGGTGACCTGATAGAGCAGGGGAATGTCTTCATAGTCAGCCCCTGGGGACCTAGAGTAGCCGCAGGGCTGTCTATATGATAAGCCTGCAGCCAGGCCAGACTGTGAGTCTAATGTATCAGCATATATGAATAAGTGTACTAAGTTTACTAAGTGTAAAAAAAAATTAAAACTGGTATCCATTCATGCGACTATAAAAAAAAAAAGGAACTAAAAAAAAATGTAGAAAAAAATAAATAAAATAAAAATAAATATTCAATAAAAAAATATTGTGCTTACGTTACACAAAAAAATCTAAGTTATTTAGTGTGAAATTTGAATGGTGTTAAAAAATATAAAAAAAACCTAAATTTAAAATAATATGCAATAATTCATATGTGAACTCAAACTATGCCCCAAAGAAGTACAACTTATCCTGCATAAAACAAGGCCTCATACAACTGCATCATCGAAAAAATAAAAAAATTTGAGACTGTTGATACGCAAATAGGCAAAATCTTAAAAAAGTTCTGGTTGAGTACTTTTCAGGGCTGCAGCTTAAGAGGTTAATTGGTGTAGCGGGACACCCATTATTCAGAAATAGGTCTGCAGCTCTCTGAGTGCACCATGTCCATTTTTATGGTTTACAAAGGCACAGTGGCTTATCTGAGTAATCGGATGTTGCTAGTACTGCATCTTGTCATTAACACATGGGGCGGGATGAGATAAACTAAAGTATCAGGCACAACTGTCCATGGATATAAACAATGAAGAAGACAGAGCACTTTTAGAAGCACTGCAACTACTTCTTTGCATGGACTGGCAAGGGTCCTGGATTCTTACTAATCATTCAATGATTAAAGTCTAGGCGAACCCTTTAATGTCTGGGGTCCCCCTAAAATAATGTATTGCAAAATGTTTAAAGTAAAACATAAGCAATTTATTATTTAAAGGATTGTTCAGGTTTAAAAAAAACAAACAAAAAAAGCAAATAAAACCCTGTCAGTCTCTATTTAAATGGCCCACAATCACTGGCCACACCAGTCATGCATCACTGCAGCAGCCAGAAATGTCAGTACTAGAAATGTTTTAAATAAAAATACATTTATAAGGGACATATATTGGTTATGTGAAATCAAAAATTTTGTGTTGTCACTTTTAAGTGCAGAACAAAATAAAGTATCTTGTTATTGTTCTTTGTCTTTGTCAGAGCTTGAATATAAAATAATGTGCTTGTTTATAGAGGTATTCACAGTGCCCTTGAATTGCTGTGGCATTTCACTTTAGCAGCAGCAGCTGTCTGCTGACATTATAACAATGGCGTTTATATCTAAGTCTAAAGTGGCCTTTACAAAGATTTTCTGATGGAAACTGGACAAAAAACCATAAGAAACTGAGCTCTACCTCCTGTTGTGCTATATGAGAGTGTCAGAAACCACAGAAATGTTGTGTTGCCATACAAAGGAATGTGAGTTAGGGATTTGTTCATATTACAGAACTGAACTGTGGTTCTTATTCTATCCTATCTTTACATTTTAGGTAAAGTTTCAAATAGACCTGTTTTGAGTCTAACAAAAGACAACCTTCTGTAGTTATGGATTCCATACCTATGTTTTCTATTTAAAAAAGGACCCCTGGTCATTTCTGATTTGTATGTTTAAGTAAATTCTTGTGTTCCCCATAACACTGATTTTACTCAACATGTCAATTATTTAAAGGGGTTTTGCCACAAAGTATAGTTGACGTGGGAAGCTTGTAAGTTAAATATTAAACATTTTCACCATTCATCATTATTAAAAATTCTGCATCATTTTTGTTTTAGCTGCTCCTTTAGTGATCCATTGTTTACAGCTCGTCTCCAGGGGATACGACCAGGGCTGAGAGCTCCTCACTCCAGGTTAGACATGCTCAGACACCAACTCTCCTCTCAGGCAGCTACTGAGTGTTCAAACCCCAGGTGCAATCATTCTACTCTTGTCCTTTGTGCTCCTTAGTAATTAGTCAAAAAGTACAAATAAATAAAAAAGAAACCACAATCAGGTCCGTGCATTGATAAAGAGAAAAAAAAAACACAGATTTGGTTCCTACAGGGATTTGAACCGAGGACCCTTGTGCCCGGAGGCAAAAACTTTAGCTCTCAAGTCACAATGCTTTACATAAACAGACTTTTCTTTGACTACAGAGAGGAAAGGCCTGGTGATGTCATCCTGCTGGGTCACATGATAGGCAATTCAAACAAATCACACATGCCCCCTTCTGAGCACACAGATCTGAAGAGCTGGATACAGGAGGTATGAAATGAGATTGTGGCAAAACCCCTTAAGGTGTTCTACGTGCTGAGCCATTATAAGTATAGGAGGCATAAAATCTACTTTGGACTTCCAGCGTCATTTCCTTGTTGGAATTATCTACGAGGAAACACTGTTTCCGCAATGACAACGTTGTATATATATATATATAGATATATATATATAATATATATATTGTAAGGGATTAGGTAGCGGGGTGGTCGTCTCCTGGGTAGACGGGCACAGCTCAGCGGGCACAGAAATCCAAACGACAAGGAAAGTTCGTTTTAAACTGCCCGCAGACAGTTTTATTGTTTATCATGTGGCACATAAAAAGCAAAGCAAACAAAACAAATCCTATGCCTGTCCGGCTCTAACTAGACATTAGGAATACCTCTCTAACACAGTGCCGGCCTAATACCAGTCACTGAACACAACAATATTACGGTACCACAAGCAGGGGCTCCCACAGGTTTGTAGCAGTTAACCTGTCCCAGGGTGAGAGAGTGTGTGTCTGCAGCTCTGGCCTTATATGAGGCAGACACACCTAAACTTAATCAGGCAGCCCAAGACCCGGACTGCCCAGGTGGAGTGGGGCCCACCCTCGCTATCCCCACTCCAGCAAACCAGCCCTTGCAAATGGGTTTTACTAACCCTTATACATAGAGATCTTGTAGATCTCTGACACTTCACTATCTGGTTGCTCTTTACCTGGACATAAGGAATCTTGGGCATAGATACCTTCCCTCTAGGACCAGTCCAGACACTCTGTCACTATATATATATATATATATATATATATATATATATATATATATATATATATATATATATATATATATATAATATATATATATATATATATAGTTTCGCTACATAAAAGTTAAATCTATTAAAATACACACCACATGGTAAATGCTGTATAAAAAAAGGTACCAATAAACTACCGTATACTTTGGCCAACTATAAACAGTCCTTCATATAGTTTTCTAACCAGAATAAGGGAAGGTTATTGGTTACATAAAATGGTGATACAAATCAATTTTTTATTTATTTTTTACAATTATACAATTATTAAAACATAACAAAAACCACACACATTTGATATCACTGAAATCCTACTGGCCCGCAGAATAAAGATAACATTTCATTTATACCACATATTAAATGCCATAAAAACCCAAAAACAATGGTGAAAGTGCATTTTGTTTCTATTCTACCCCACACAGAATTTTGTAATTGTGCTATAAAATGTATTAGAAAGCCCCCCCCTCCAAAAAAAAGAAAATTAGTCCTGCAAAAAAGCAAGTCCTCATACAGCTATGTCAACGGAAAAATGAAACATTCATAGCCCTTGAAAGTGGCGATGAAACTTAAAAAATTTTACCAAAAATTACTGCAGTGATATTCCCTCTTCACCACATGCCTTTTTAGTTTTTCTATGCCCAGAGACATATGAAGGCTTTTCTGCAGGACAAGATGTCTCTCTTACCATTTAAATGTACTATATAACCCACTGGGAAACCAAAAAAAGTCTTTGTGAGGCAGATTGTGAAAGAAAAAAGCAATTGCACCACTTTTTTTTTTATTTAAAAGTGGTGGGTTTTGTTGTTACAGAGTTCCCTCTATGTTAAAAATGACATGTCATCTTTGGACTATGTCTACACAGCACAAGAAATACCCTTGGATTTTCGGTGGTTTCAGTATTTTAAATCCATGCATAGACAGCAATGAAAATCCCGTGCTGTAGTCTATACAGCACAGATTTTTTATCGTTGGGTTTAAAATCTGGTGGAATATGCAACATTCAGTTGTACGGGCCGACGCCGAAAACCGACCGCAGTTTTAGCGCAAATCTGTCCCCGTGCCAACATATCTTTACTGCAATCCGAGTCCTGGCTAGCGTCATGTTTTCCCTGCTAAATACACATGGAAAATATGCAAATAACAGACAGGTACAGACAGGTACATGGTGTTGTTTTTTTCTCACACAACATGGATTCGAAATCTGTGTCTGTAAATACATGCGCCACACTGTCCGATAGTTTTCAATGGGAATATGTGCCACAGGTCCCAATATCCTCTGTGGCACATTTTTCCATTGAAAACAATGGGACAGTGCAGATGCCTTTTTGATGCGAATTTTGGTGCATAAAGAATGCATTTTATACACCAAAAGGCGCATCAAAAATAGTGCAGCAATGCAGCCATATATTCACGTACACTCATTTATACACGAGTATACACACACTCACGTACTGGACACTAACCTGCTGTTATAACTAGATCTGTCAGGCTGTCTTCTCACTCCAGGGGGCAGCGGGAGACACAAACAGGGCCGCCATCAGAAATTTCAGGGCCCCATACAGCTGAAGCATCAGGGCCCCACCCCGGTCCCTTTCAAATCCCGCGTCCCCTCTCCATCCTGCCACTCCACCCCTCACCACAGAAAAAGAAAAAAAATTCTGGGGTGACCACAAACAAAAAAAAAAATAATACATTACAAAATTTTTAAACGGGGAAAAAAGATCCGTGAGGTTCCTAAAAGCGTATATTTTTTTTTTGTATTTAATACCATCCAGCAAAAAGGGCGTTTTAAAGTAAAAATCCGGTGAAAAAAGGGGGCGGTACGGGGGGGGAGCGCGGGGGGGCGGGGCCGGAGCAGGCGGGGGCGGCCCCGGCCCCATAGAAAATTTTGCATTGTTTGGGCGCTCGCACCCAAAAATAATGTGCTGTCACTTTTCTCCCCCCCCGGGGATTTGGGCGGGGGGAAGCGACAGAACCATGTTTCTATGAGAGCAGTGGATTCCCGTAATTACTCGAGGGTTTTGGTGCCTACGCAGCGGATTTGGGCGCCAATCCGGGGAAAAAATTTGGTTTTGGGAACGGGGGCCAAAAGTTTTGGGGCAGGTCGGGGGGGGGGGGGTGGGGGGGCGGGCGTAAAGGGGGGGGGCTGGGCGTGCAGGGGGGGGCGGGGGATCGGGGGGGAGGCTGGGCATGAGGGGGGGGCTGGGCAGTGCAGGGGGGGGGCGGGGCAGTACAGGGGGGGGAGGCTGGGCAGTACAGGGGGGGGGCTGGGGCAGAAGGGGGGGGGAGGCGGGGCAGTCGGGGGGGGAGGCAGGGCGTGCAGGGGGGGGGCAGGGCAGGCGGGGGGGGAGGCAGGGCGGGCAGGGGGAGGGGGCAGGGCAGGGGAGGCTGGGCGGGAGGGGGGAGGCTGGGGAGGGCGGGGGGAGGCTGGACAGTACAGGGGGGAGGTGGGCGGGGCAGGGGGGGGGGCAGTACGGGGGGGAGGTGGGCAGGGCGGGGGGAGGGGGGCAGGGCGGGGGGGGGGCGGGCAGGGCTGGGGGGAGGCGGGGCAGGGCAGGGGGGAGGGGGGCATTTTGGGGGGGTGGGCAGTACGGGGTGGAGGTGGACAAAAGGGGGGGAAGGCGGGGCTGGCGGGGAGGCTGGGATGGCAGGGGGAGGCTGGGGCATACGGGGGTGGGGGCTGGGCGAAAGGGGGTTTGGAGGGGGGCAGTACAGGGGGGAGGCTGGACAGTCGGGGTGGGGCCCGGACATCAGGGGTGGGGTGGGGGCTGGCGGGGGGGGGGTGGGGTGGCAGGGAGGGGGACAGAAAAGGAGAGGAGGAAAGCAGTGGTGGGGCTGGACAGTACGGGGGGGGGGGTTGGACAGTACGTGGGGAGGCTGGGCGGAAGGGGGAGGCTGGAAAACAGGGGGGGCGGGGCATGGCAGGGGGAGGCGGGCATGGGGGGGGAGGCTGGGCAGTACAGGGGATGGGGGCAGTACAGGGGGGGGTGGACAGGCAGGGGGGAGGCTGGGCAGTGCAGGGGGGAGGCTGGACATGGCAGGGGTGGAGGCTGGACATGGCAGGGGTGGAGGCTGGGCGACGGGGGAGGCTGGGCGAAAGGGGTGGGGCGGACAGTACAGGGGTGGAGGTGGACAGACGGGGGGGTGGAGGCGGGGCTGGCAGGGGAGGCTGGGGTGGCAGGGAGGGGGGGGCGGGGGCAGGGTGGAGGCTGGGCGGGCGGGGTGGGGGGCTGGAAGTAAGGGGTGGAGGTGGACAGTACGGGGTGGAGGCTGGACAGGGCAGACGGGGGAGGTGACAGGGAGACAGGGGGAGGCTGGACTTGCAGGGGGGCGGCGGGGCAGGACGGGGGAGGGCGTCAGAAGGGGGGGGGCGGAAGGCAGGGGAGGCGGACAGTGCAGGGGGGGTTGGGACAGTCAGTACAGGGGGGAGGTGGACAGTGCAGAAAGGGGGGGGGGGGGCAGGGCAGTACAGGGGGAGGTGGAAAGGGCAGTAAACGGGGGGGGGGGACAGGGCAGACGGGGGGAGGCTGGAAGGGCATACGGGGGGGGGGGGCTGGACGGCAGTACAGGGGGGAGGGGGGGCAGGGCGTGCAGGGGGAGGGCTGGGGTGCGGGGGGAGGCTGGAAGTGGGGGGGAAAAGGCGGGGACAGTGCATTCGGGGGGGAGGCTGGGCTGGTCAGTACAGGGGGAGGCTGGACGGGCGAAACGGGGGGAGGCTGGACGGGGCATACGGGGGGGGGGGCTGGACAGGGCAGTACAGGGGGGGGGCTGGACAGGGCAGTACAGGGGGGAAGGCTGGCAGGCAGAAAGGGGGGGGGAGGTGGAAGGGCAGAAAGGGGGGGAAAAGGGGACAGGGCAGTAGGGGGGAGGGGGACGGGCAGTACAGGGGGAGGCTGGACAGGGCAGGAGTGGGGGGGGGACGGGCGTACGGGGGGGGGCGGGACAGGGCATAAGGGGGGAGGCGGACAGGGCAGTCGGGGGGGGAGGACAGGGCATACGGGGGGAGGTGGACAGGGCATACAGGGGGAGGGGGCATGGGGGGGGGGAGGGGGACAGGGAGTACAGGGGGGAGGTGGGCAGGGCGGGGGAGGGGGGCATGGCAGGGGGGAGGCTGGACAGTACAGGGGGGAGGCTGGACAGGGGGCAGTCGGGGGGAGGCTGGACGGGGGAGTAAAGGGGGGGGGCTGGACAGTACGGGGGGAGGCTGGGCAGTATGGGGGAGGTGGGAGGGCGGGTACGGGGGAGGCGGGGGGAAAGTATGGGGGGGGCTAAAAGGGCAGTACTGGGGGGGGCTGGGCAAGTCGGGGTGGGGGGGGGCATTTTCGGGGGGGGAGGCTGGACAGGGCAGACAGGGGGGAGGCGGCAGTATGGGGGAGGTGGGCAGTATGGGGGAGGCGGGGCGGGGCGTCAGGGGGGGGGCGGGGCGGGGCATTTAACAGGGGGAGGCTGGGGGGGGCAGACTGGGGGGAGGCTGGACAGGGCGTATGGGGGAGGCTGGGGCAGGGAGTCGGGGGTTTTTCGGCCCTGTTTTGGGATCCACTTATTCCCAGTGTAAAGCAGGGGCCCCTCCTCTCTCTTGCCGGGGGCATGGGGCAGCATGGATGCGTCGTCAGTGGGCCACCCCCCCTGCACAGAGAGGGGGGGGAGTCCCGGCCCCCTAAAATTTTGAAGCCGGCATGGCTTGGGGCTGAGGAGGGGGCGCCCCGGGGGGGCCCGCGTCCCGAAAACGCTGAAATTACAAGTCACTAAAGTTTTGCCCTTACTTCCCCTCGCTGTCCCCGGGGGGCCCCCTCCCGCCACGCCGTATGGCCAGCGGAGATGCAGGAAAACTTAAATCATAAGTCCCCCCCCTGGGGGCGGAGCTCACTGATTTAATTTTTTCCCCGGCCGCGACAAGGAGGGGGGGCCCCGGCCCGGTCACACGCAGGGAAGTAAGTGGCAAAACTTCTGTGACTGTAAGTCAGCTGTGACCGGGGCGGGGGCCCCTCCCACAGCGCGGCCCGGGGACAAACACTTTTGTAGCGTCGGCGGCTGTGCCCGAAAAGTAGTCTTTAATGTGAAAAAAGGGGGGGCCTGCTTGCGGGGGGGCCCCCCTTTTTTTCACCGGGCCCGGACGGGATTTATGGCTGTCCCCCCGTATGGGGGCCTGGCAAAAGGGCTCAGTACCAGGGTGTAGAAACTCCCCGCTGCCCCCGGAGGCGAGGGGGGGGCCAGCGGACAGAACGTCCTATGAAAATCTCCTGCACATGAGTTTGTTAGTGCCCCTTTCCCTCTCTCCTGGCCCGAAGAGACGCCATCTGGGGTCCCTCCAGGCAAAAGGGGCTTAGGAGCACCCGTTGCCTTAAGAGTTCAAAAAAAATTCGCCTTGTGTTGTTTAAACTCCCCCCTCTCCCACAGCAAACTAATTTTTTACTAAAGTTTGGATGGAGGGAGGAAGAGGGAAAGAAAAATAAATAAATAAACTTGCAGTCATTATTGCCAGCTGCTGGTGGCGCCCCCCTGCAGGCTGCCGCCCTAGGCACTGGACCAAAAGTGCCTAGTGATAAATATGGCCTTGTCACTGGTTTATCTTTCGGTGGTGTTTCCTCTCCAAAAGAGCACGCGTCAGGGATGTCCTCTCTCTCCATTGCATTTCAACATCTCAATAGAGCACTGACACGCTCCCAGGAATCATTGAGCAAATAAGGGAGGATACAAGGTGGCAAACAGGGCTGTAATAACAGCCCTCTCTGCATAATTTATTTTGGTGTATTTAGCCAATCCACTTAAAGATGTCTCAAGGAAATTCTGATTTCTGAATCTGGAAAACTTTCTAGTCTTAGAATTAATATTTCAAAACTTTCGTGTCTCTCTCCATATATGAAAATTTGAAACTGGCCAATATTTCAGTGACTTTTGCTAGATATTTTATATGTTACCTGGTAATAAATATAGGTAGGACACCAGACATACTTTATAGCTGAGAAGCTGGGCCCATTTGCACCTGTCTTTGCTTGGTTGGTGTCATTTGGAAAAATGGTAAGCGTTGCAAGACTACTCTACCCCTTGTAATTAAAACATAGTGATGACAAAAAGTTACAGTCAGCCTTTACATCCTTTAAACGAATAAATAGGAGAAAGCACATTGACCTAAAAAAATGATGATGTGTCCTAGGAATCATGGTGGGATTCGTTTCCCCAATATTAAGAAGTGTAACTCAGCAAGTCTGCTGAGGCATGGGTTGGATTGGATTCAACAATCTAATTATTGTTCTAATGACGCTCTATGAGCAAGTCTAGATGAACAATGGCATCTAGCATCTTTACTCCACCCAAAATACACATGAATCCCCCCAAAAATTAGAAGTCTTGTGTCACGTCAAGGGAGGTGCAGTGAGCCCTAACTGGAACCCAGCCCACTGTCCCTGCCTACTTGACGTGCTGCCTAGGCGGCAGATGGCAACTGGGCGACAGTCCCTGCTCTGCCTAGGTGCTGGGGCCGTCAGAAGAAAGAAAAGTCAGACAGTCCGGGTCAATATCAAATAGGAACACAAAAGCCACAAATCAGAACTAGAGGGATAAACGTAAACAAGCCGGGGTCAAAAGCCAAACGGAAGCGAAGCACAAAATCAGGAGACAAACCGGGGTCAGGAGAACAGGCCGAGGTCAGGTACACAGATAAGCAAAACACAATAACCAAACAAGAAACACGAGGTAGCCAGGAATATCACAGGCGCAGCAGTCAGCTTTCAGGGAGTTTAAATGGGATTCCTGGATACCGCCCCTGCAGCTGATTGGAGCGGCCTCCGGGTCCTCCCATTGGCTGGTGCACTCGCCCCCTGTCAGGAGTGGCTGGGCCCCTGTCACTCACAGAGTTGTCAGCAGCATGTGTATCAGGGTGGGAGCGACCTCAGCTGTTGCAGCCTGTCTGCAGTCTGAGCACAGCTTAGCCCTGACATCTTGTCTTTAAAGACACTATAGAAGCGTGGAAAGCAGTGAGAGAGCAGCTAGGCTTATTATTTTTAGGGTCAAAGCATTATCCTTTGAGGGGCCACGCAAAATTTTCTCTGGGTTGAAAAAAATACAATGTATAGTATATGGAGAGACAGAGGCATTGATTTTGTTACGCAGTTGTTCCACAAGCCTCTATCAAGCACAGCTTAATAAAAGCTTTTTATACAGCTGAAATGTTGCACTTTATGGAGGAATAAAGATTGTTATGGGATGGTAGGTAAGGGTTGTATTTTGTTTTAGCATTAGGATGCATAATACAATGGTGGGAGAGGTATGGGAGAGAGGGGTACAGAGCACAGATTACAATCTCCTTTGGGGTGAAGAGCAAAGGGAGGCTAGAGGACCACCCCTCAAATTTTGCTGTGGCTGTGGTCACAGGTATGCAGGTGATAGAGTTTAGTACTGTCATGTTTTTATTTTTATACGGATTTCCCCTTTGGACTATGTTGGGCTCATTGGATTATGTACGACTAGCATTGGATCCATTTAATTAATAAAATGGTCAGCGAGGAATGGTGTTGGGGAGTGTTTATTTAGATAAAATGTTTTGGTGTTGTGTCATTGTATTTTATTCCAGTGTTAGTAACTGAGGTTTCTGACATATTCTTCTCTATTACTTGTGCTGGGACTTTGTTTCAGCCAGCTGTGTTTTATTTCACTATTACCAGCCCACAGTTGCCCTAGAAGCACACCATCACTTTACAGGGTCTGCTTCTGACGGTAACCTGGCTCTTCCCAGTACCCATAGTGAGAAGGCGTTACTGTTAGGTTTAGGGTGACAAAATCCATCACAGGCTAAAGCCAAGCTCCAAGGGGATAATAGAGAGGTGTGTGTCAAATGCCTGCATTACTAACACTGGAATGAAAAGGAAAAAAAAACAAAAACACAATGGCACTAAACACAAAACAAAGACCTGTAAATAACCAGAATCATTACACACATGCATAGACTGGACATCCTATTCAGTGTCCAGAAAAGCTGGGTGACTCGCCATTCCCCACAAGTGACATCCATTTTTTTTTATATTTTTTAATCACAGAACAGATAGGTGCCACTTGTGGGTTATGGGGCATCATCCAGCTTTTCTGGACACTGGATTGTCTATCCAGCACTCAGGAAAGTTGGGTGACGTTCCAGCCCACAAATGTCACATAGTTTTCCTATCTTAGAAAGCTTTGGGTCACATGCAGGGGACAAGCGTCACCCAACTTTTCTGAACACTGAATAAACTATCCTACACCCAGGAAAGATGAGTGATACCCCACTCTCACAAGTGGCCCACAGCTTTTCTAAGACACCCTCCACCCCCAACCACATACACACCCAGACACTTACCCCCTCTTTCATACCCACACACACATGCCCCAGCCACATACACAGACACACTCGCCCCCACCCAAAGACACACTTACCCCTCCTCCCTCACCCTCACACACTCAACCCACTCCCTCCACAATACACACCCCCTCCTCCCTCACCCACATACAGACAGTCCCACGCCCTCCCTCCTCCACCCACACAAAGTCAGACACATTAACTCCCCTACCCCCCCTGCATATAGACCCACCCACCCACACACAGTCACACTCACTCCCCTCCTCCACCCACTTACAGACAGACCCACCCCTCGCCCAACCAAACACATTCTCACCCAACACCCGGGAAATGTACCTACCAGTTCTGCTGGATACTTCAGACAGTGCTCTTCTGGGGAGAGTGGTCAGAGCTTTGCTGCTCCCACTCTATCCCCTCCTCGCAACAGTGTACTGGGACCCATTGCTCTGATAGCATTCTATCAAAACAACACCAGCCACAGTCAGTGGTTTTAGGACAGCATATCATGATGCCAATTCTAGTGTAGAGAACAATACTGTCTGGAGTGCGGAAGATCCCCACTATTTGCAGGAGTCTCCCACATGATACGGGAGAGTTGGCAAGTATGGTTTCATTCAGACTTCTTGCTCAACCAAGCCTTTACACTTTTTGTCTCATGAGGATTTGAGCATCCACCTGTGCCATTTAGTTCACATTGTTTGCAGTTGCTAATCATTCCACTCTTTTGGATTGTATGTGTGGGGATGGCTGCCTCCATTTTGGTTACGCACTCCCCCAATCCATTTCAGGCTACTTTTATTCAGAACAGAGCATAGTTGGAACTTCTCTGCCCTGAATAATTTAAAGGTCTGTTGTGAAGCTCTATCCTCCTATATACCTTATCCAGATCCCCACTTCAAAAAGTCATCAGTCGAAACATTATACTTTGGTCTGGACCACACTTACTTCTATACACTCCATATAAGAGATCATATGGAATGGACTTCTTTTCTACTATGTGATTTCCAATAAATGAACGTTCTACTTTTTTGCAACTTTTGATGGACTACAGACTTCCTGTCCTGTAGCACCCACATAGTTTTTGGAGTGCAATATCCTCTACATATTAAAGTTCTGGCACCATTAAAAACTCATGTATACATAGGTCCCACCTGAATTGACCATAATTTGATTACAATGTGTCTAAGAACCTCAGTGTCACGGCGCACGTTTCTGCCGTGGAGCAGCAAGGCATGGCGGGGGTTAATCCCTCTGCTCAGTCGACAGACCTAGGGAGAGGCCGGGCTGATGAGCCTAGGAGTGACAGCTTAGCTTCTAATCAGGTCAGAGGGTGTGTCGCAGTGGCCAATAAGAGGGCCCGGAGGCCACACCAATCGTCTGCTGGGGCGGGCCCCGGGCTTCTCAATTAAACTCGCTCATTTCTGTCAGTCTTTGCCTGAGAAAGGTTATCCCTTGCGCTTCCCCTGGTTTCCTGATTGGTTTGTTACTCCTGATTTCCTGACTCCGGCTTGCTCCTCGACTTCGTTTCTGTCCTCCGATTTTGTACCGCGTTACCTCCTGTGTTTTGACCCTTGGCTTGCTTCCCGTTATTCTCTTGGTTTCCATTTCGTGGCTTTGACGTACCCGTACCCTGATTGACCCGGACTGTTTGACTTTGCGTTCCCCTGATGCCCCTGCACGTAGTAGCATAGGGCTTGTCGTCCAGTTGGGGTCTGCCATTTAGGGCAGCACGCCAAGTAGACACGGACAGTGGGCTGGGTGGCAGTCAGAGCCCACTGCCCCTCCTCTGACTTGAAACTAAGATTTTAATGATTATGCGATGTATCATTAATACAGTTTGAAATATTTCATATATTCATTGCTTTGTTATTGTCTAGAACTTAGAGTGCTGCAGTGTTTTTTGTGGGTTTGCAACTGGATTGCAGCCATGACAGTGTGCACCTGTGCCATTTATTTCTTATTATTTAGAGGTGCTGATCATTTCTGTCTCTTTTTTTTGTGTGTGTCCATATATATATATGGAGTGCATATTCACATATTCCCCATATATGTAAGCGTATTGGTATAGTGAAGTGTTGCTTGAATAGTTCAGATTAATTTGTTACAGAATCTAGGTTCAGGACATCCCATACCTTAATCCCAATAAAGTCTTTTTTGCAAAAATTCTAGCGTTTTCTGGTCTCTAAAGCATCCAAATTGTGTAGGAACACCACCACATATTTGTGAAACATCTGAGGCACATCTCTAGAATATTTGGGAAACATCTGTGGAACCTCAGGATTAGGGTTAATTTTAGTTAGTTCCTAACCCAACCCTAACACTTGGGTTCCCCAAATGTTGGCATATGTTCTCTGAATGTTGTACAGAAGTTGCTCAGATGGTCCCCAGTTGTCCTCTATGCTTAGGGTTTGAACTTGTTTCTATTCAAATGAATTGCTGACATTTGGATGGAATCAAACCCTAGGATCGCACTATTTTTTTAAGTTTAATATGTGTATCATACATCTGACATATAATTCTATGAATCATTTTTGTTTTCAATTTAGGGGTCAATGCTTAAAAGATTTATTCACGTTGGAGAACTGTTTTTTATTAAGGGACCCCAAGAACAAAGACCCTGAAACCAACTTCTTCAATCATTGCAGAAAAATAAAATCATTATGTCATGTAATTCATGGACGTTGATGTTCCTCAATTTAGAAAATGAGAGACACTCTTTGAAATGACTGGCTCACAAAAGCATGGTCCAGATCAATATTACTTCATTTTCCCTAACTGAAGCTGTTATGTTCAAAGCAGCTATTGCAACTTTTAATTCACCTGGAATGAATGCTGTGTACCAAACTCACCTATGTCTCTCCCTGACTGTCATTTATCTGATATTTACATCAGGATTTTAGACTGCACAATGTGTTGAGTGATTGTGCCTTATTACTTGTGTGCTCTAATAATATTAGGTCTTTAAAACTTTATAAAATATTACAGCAGTGAAAGATTTAACAATTGTCAAATGAGCAAAGTGAGCTGAACTGTACTGATTATGAGAGGGCATTCTGAAAGTTGACCTATTTACTTTAACTCCATTGATTCAGACTTCTCAGATTTCCATTTCAAAAGGTAAGATCATTAAGCCAAAGAGACATGCATTGATTTTCAAATGCTCCCTTAAGTTACTGAGCTGACTGCGCTTTATACTGTCGTTAACCCTTCAGCTGCATCACATTAGGAAGTGATTCTAGGTACATTACAAGCTTCCAAGTCAGCTGATTTCAGCCAAAATCTCTCAATAACACTGACAGCATTCTTCTGCCAAAGCAACCAACAAAGCCATTTGAGGTTTTAACAAATTAACCTGACTGACAGGGATTATCCTTTAAGCCACTGATTTACTGTATTACTGGACTGCCTTATAAAAAGCAAGCGCTCAAAAGGGATCAACTTGTCTCATTGCTTCCTATTAACTCCCACTCCTGAAAGCAGAAGGCTTTGTATTTTTATTTTACAGATGTTAGAGATACATTATGTGTATAAATAATAAAAACCCTTAGGTTCCTAATGCATTAAAATATTGTTTCCAAAAAGACAGATACTTTTAGTCACAGGTTCATAGTCTGTTCCAGGTAACATGTAGGATACAGTTTCCTAAAGAGAAAAGTATATCTTCATTTCTAGAGATATTTCTTCTTGTTTATTTTTAGTCAAGAGATGGCCTTATTATATTTATGTCATGAAAGACTGTCATAGTTATGCTTTGTTCACCTTTTGTGAGCCCTACATTTGGTGTTTGTAATGTGTGTGAATGATAAATATATTCAATGGACCTTATTTACCTGATGGATGCCAAATAGGCTGGAATACATTAGTGTAATGTTCAAGAGCAATAGTGACACAAGTGACAAGCATTGTTTTCATGATCACTGGGCTCCTCTAGGTAGGGATCATATTTTATGTATTTTCCTGTAGCTGATTCTATATTTACACTACACTTAATATTTGCTCTTATATTATTGTGCCATTTTGGTATTGACAGTAATGGGGTTGAATGTGTAAATTAAGAGCACATGCGATAATTGTTATACCCACTCATTTCATTTTATAAACAGCGATTGTTAAGCTCTGAGATAGTTAGTTAACCTAACATGCGCATAGGATCCTTTAAAAGTGCTCATATCAATTGAACATGTGCGTTTACTTAATCTCTATTACAGACATGTGCAGTAGCATTTTCCAGGTTGTGCGAAGCATTTGGCTAGTTTGACATGTACATTGGACTTTACGGACATGCACAATGGAATCCTGCACACGCCGTTAAGCAACTGAATTCTTCTAGTGCTCTTCTGTCTGATGGAGGAGTATAAAAAGTTGAGTTGGAGAAGGGACATATTAACAGGTATTCAATTCTTTTTTGATATTACATCATTTAACGTCAATCTAGTTAATGACACAATTACCACTGAAGAAGCCGTGGGTATAATGCGATACGTGTGGGGATTTCTTTATCCATGTAGAGTGTAATCTGGTGCCATCCTCTTCATTATTTTTTCTATGTTTAGGTTTGACAATATTTGTTTTTTTTTTCTAAAGCTTTTGACATTATAATATAGGTGATCCTGTTTGTCATTATGTGAGAGGTGCCTCCATCTTTTTCACATGGGGTTTTTACCTCAAGTTTCATAAATGAACTTCGCAAGATTCTATGGGCGACAAGTCAGAAAAGAGGCGCTTCCATGCCAGTTTTAAGGTGCATTAAATGACTGTATAATGCGCCTGAATAAATAAACCTGCCAAAAATCTGGTGTGTGATACGCCTTGTATGACATATTTAATGTGCCTTATTTAGGCGTATACAAAAAAAAGGCACATAGCATATCATATCTGATGCGCCTACTTTAGGTGCATTCAAAAGTTTCAAAAGCATCGAGTTTTGGTGTATGACAGTTCGTTTATATAGAGAATACGTCATCAACAGGTTTTTGGTGCAAAATTCACCAAAAAATGGTGCAGCCCTAATGGGACATGTTGCCCTATTTTTTAAGTGTTTTTAATGGTGCTAGATCTGTTTTTCAATTTTGTGTGTATGTAATTTTGTAAATAAAGTTATACAGATATATACCGATTTTTTTTTTCTTTAATTGGAAACAGTTAAAAAAAATTTTACTGAGACTTTTTGTAAATTGGTAAACGGTTGCAACTTTCAGATAACTCTATGGTATTTTTTCTTTTACTACCCTTTCCTACGATCAACTTGAAAAAAAAACCTTAATGTCAGATATATAAAAAAAATAGAACGTATTTAGCTCTCTTCTATAGCTCTCTTCTATTTAGCTTTCTTCTATAGGCTTTTGGATAAGCCAACTTATTTTTGGCAGCATGCCTGTGGGATGGGAGTCCCCTTCTCCAGTCATATACATAGTCTGCCTTCGCTTCCCACTCATGACACTGATTCCAGCCATGCTATGTCCTGGCTTTCCTGGACTCTGTACTATAAAGTTTTTCCACCCCTAGTATATCCTATAGTGCTAAACTTGCCCCCAACCCATAGTATCAATTCCCTCAATAATGTCTGAAAACACTATAATGGCCTATTAAAATACAAAGAACAGCTTTCAAAATGTAGGGAACACTACATGAAGACATTTTCCAAATATATTGCTTTGTTCAGCTTTTTTTTGTTAAGGAGCTGATTTTATAACCTCCCTGGCTCTTTCTGTTTCCTCAGTGACCAACCTGTTTACTCCTTTTCCCCTGCTGTTTGTTCTATGTGATAACAGGGAGTTATCACACAGGTCATGGCAGCTCTGTGCTGGCTGGCAGTAAAAAGCTTGTTTTTATCTGATCTTTCAGACAAAAGCTTGTAATTACTGCTGTTTATTTTAGATAAACCTCGTGCTAGCAGTTTCAGAGAAGTTCTAAGCTAAGCTAATCTAAACTAATTAGCAGACTGAAAACAAAGTGTTGAATACATGGAGTGAATGCATAGAGCTCGTATGCTAATTACAGACAGTCTCACCAGGAAGTGACAGGATGCATCTATGAAACTCTGACGGGGGACAACCCCTTTAAGTGTGATTGCACCATACAATGTCCCACTAATTTAACCATTTATTATGAACATTTTACTTGTAAAATATCTGTATTAATGAAGTGCATGCAGTGATTGGTGGTCTAGTAGCGTCTCTCTACAGTACAGTGCTGTTCTACATGTCCTCTACTGCTCTTTACATGTACCAGGATGAGTAGGTCCTTTGGTTAGCAATTCTACCTTCTAACTTAGGGGTTCTAGGTTCAAATCCATGCAGGAACCAAACATGTCGATTTTGTTTCTCCCAATGCACATTCCTGATTGAGGTTTCTTTTTATTTATCTGCACTGTTTGACTAATTACTAAGGAGTACAGGGGACAGGAGTAGAATGATAGCACCTGGGGTTCAACACTCACCCAGCAGTGAGTGCATGTGATTAATAAGCAGGGAAGACACTGACAGTAGCTGCCTGAGAGGAGATGTGATGTCTGAGCATGTGCGGCAAGGGCTGAGGAGTGCTCATCACTGGTCGTCTCCCCTGGAGCTGTACAAAGGTAGCAGCTAAAACTAAAATGGTAGAGAATTTTTAATACTGATGAATGGTGAATATTTTATTATTTAATTTGTAAGCTTCACACATCAATTTTACTTTTGGCAAAACCCCTTTAATTAGATTGTGTTTGTCTGTCACATAAAAAGTAACAAACATACCGCATTTTATTAGTAATCAATGCATAAATCCAGCTAATTACAAAGGGTTTGCTTACTTTTTCTTGCAACTATAGAAACAGATTTATATATATATTTTTTAATCAGTGGACGGTTTTTCCACTTATCACCCAGGTTGTTATAGCTATGACAGTAGAGGTTTGTACTATGATAAAGAGAAGTTTACATAATCATCTCCCCTCTAATTAGAAATAAAACTACAGCAGTTTACTACAATTTGAAAAATGGGTTTTCCCGTTTCTCACCTGAGCACTGTTTCTAGCAGGGCGAGTAAGCAGAACTGTTGCTTGCGTAAATGGATCAAAGATCTTTGATCATTACTATTTATTTCACACAATTGCAGGTTAAATATCCTTCTTGCCGATGCAGTCTCACTCACATCACTCTATTCCCAGTGTTACCTGTGATTAACCAATAATAGCATCGATTTGTTGTTTGCCTTGCTTTGTATTTGCCCACAGTCAGAGATGAAGAACCACAGTAGGCTGTATATTGTTACTAGTTATATCAATATCTGTGTAGAATGGAAGTTTATCTCTTGTTAATCACTTAACTTTCTCTCTACCAAGATGGAAAGGGTAAACCCTGACAGACTTGAAGGAACATGATGTATAATTTCCATATTCTTCAGTGCACAATAAGGCCTGGTTCACACGGCTTATTGCCGGCATAATTGCGGGGACGGATTTCACCTCGCAATTACGCCGGCAGCAATGCAGCGGGGCGTGCGGGGGCGGGGCGGGGGCAGGGCGGGGTGCTGGCATCTCGCCGGCCCCATAGACTAAATAATGTGCCGTAAATAATGTGCATGTCACTTTCTCCCCACCCGGCGGATTCACCAAGCGGGGAGGAGAGACGGAATCCATAGTTCTCTATCAGAACTGTGGATTACCGTAATGACTGAGACAGATTAGAGCCGTACTGCAGTGCAAATACGGCGTGCAGTATGGCTCCAATCCGCGCCCAAATAATCTGTGTGAACGAAGCCTAAAGTGAAACTTCTCCAAATGACCAGCGAGGCATCTGATCTTATAAAACTGGTATGGAAAACACGTTGGCCTTTATTTATGAAAATTAAGTGTAAGACTCTCCTTGTTACCCATAGCAACCAATCAGAGCTCAGCTTTCATTTCTTTTACTGCTCTGAAAAAATGAAAGCTGAGCTCTGATTGGTTGCGATGGGCAACAAGGACAATCTTACGCATACAGTAGACAGTTTTCATAAATTAGGCCCATTATTTTTTTCCACAAACCAGATTTGCACCAAAATGTAAGACTTTTAGAGCAACATGTCCCATTAGGGCTGCACCGTTGTGTTGGTGTATTTTGCGAAAAATGTTGACGCCCCCTTCTCTGTATAAATGAAGTCGTACACCAAAACAAGGTGCATTTTACGCCAGGCACGACACATTTGAATGCGCCTAAAGTAGGCGCATCAAATATGCTAGCAATGATATGCTATACGCCAAGGTTATGCTATGCGCCTACATTAGACGCATCAATTATACTATGCAAGGTATACAAAATGCCAGATTTTTGACAAGTTCATTCATTCAGGCGCACTATACACTCATTTAAATGTGTCTTAAAACTGCTGTGGAGGCGTATCTTTTCTGACATGTCACCCTTATGGCTTTTATGCTGCTCTCCTGACTTAAAAAAAAAAAAAAAAAAAAAACAATAGGTGGGGTTGCTAGGAAGTTGTCCAAATAGTTTTTTCTATAATCTGCACCATACAATGGCATAAATTATGGAGAAAGTCTACACGAGCTGTGGCACATGGACACTGAAAGATATGCAAAATGTATCAATAGGCATAGGCACATCTAGCCCCAGTGTACTTTTCATTAAGGTAAGCATATGTAACACTGTTTTAATGAATTTCCAGCATGTCATTGAGAAGACCATTGCTTTATCTAAACCAAATTGTCTTTGGCAGATGTTCAATTGCACCATGTACTATACATACGGGCTATTATTAATACAATTTCAGATGGTCCTTTCAAACAGATTTCACTATAATTGTATACATTCATATATGACTAAACTACCTGAAATTCCCAGTCAACAAATGTATGATCTTCAAGGCTACTTTGATAGTAATGCATTAGAAAAGAGGGTTTTATATGATGAAGCTGTTCTAACCCCACAGGGCATCAAAATCCTGAAGTTTGTTGTTTTTCTTTCTTTGTACCCAAAACGACTGATTATTTGATATTAACCAAAGTGTATTTTAGGTGTAATTTATATGTTGCAGTTAGGAGCAGTAGGCATAAGCTCTCAGGCTCACACTAGTAAGGCATTTTCTTGCATCTAGAGAGTCATGGTGCCCTTCCATATTAAGTGGAAAGCAATTCTCTGCTTTCGATGGAATTTACATTATCATAGATGGTGAAGTCACCAGGACTTTTCCAGATGTTAATGTTTGAGAACATCTCGTTTATGGAGTTATCCACTCCACCTGTCAGGTTCATGAAATCAGACCTATATTGTTCTGAGTGGCTAAGCCTCATAAATTAGATGGCAATGCATCCTAAAGCTTTGAGTTTCTAAGCATATTCTGAAAACATATAGATTGTGTCTCTATAGGTCAGAAATTGTTGATTTGACAACTTCAAAATAATGTCATATATCAGACATCAACTTTGTCAAACTATTTTAAGTCTCCCCCCTGAACAATACTGTGCTTCAAAGCTTTCATAACTAAGTCTCCTAACAAAGTGTCACCAACCAGATATATTGTAATAGAACGTTTATCTAGACCAGGGGTGGGCAATTAATTTTCCCATGGGGCCGCATGAGAAAGTGGGATGCTTTTAGAGGGCCAGACTAATAATAAAATAAAAAAATAAAAAATAGGGTGAACGGGGAAAAATTTGTTTTTGGGGTCTGTTTTTGTGGAAACTTAATTACTGCCTTAGTAAGGCAGGTATATAAAGCAGCTCCCCTCAGTAAGGCAGATATATAGATATATGTCCCCTCAGGCAGGCAGGTATATAGACATACTTCCCCTTAGTCAGGCAGGTATATAAATATAGGTCCCCTCAGGCAGGTATTTAGGTAGATATAGGTCCCCTCAGGCAGGTATATAGATATAGGTCCCCACAGGGAGGAATATAAATAGATATAGGTCCTCACAGGGAGGTATATAAAGTTATATGTCCCCACAGGCAGGTATATAGCTATAGTTCCTCACAGGCAGGTATATAAAGTTATATGTCTCCACAGGCAGGTATATAGATAGTTAGAGGCCCCACGGGCAGATATATAGATAGTTATATGTCCCCACGGGCAGATATATAGATAGTTATAGCTCCCTACAGGCAGGTATATAAATAGTTATAGCTCCCCACAGGCAGGTATATAGATAGTTATAAGCCCCCTCAGGAAGTAGGGTATAATAGGCATGTAGAGTTATAAGCCCCCTCAGCAGTAGAGTACTATAGACCCCTCAGGCAGGTTACAGATATAAGGGGCCCCCGCCAGGTAGGTACCCAGATAGTATAGACCCCTCAGGTAGGAATATTGATAGTCATGGGCCCCCGCAGGTAGGTATCTAGATAGTTATAGGCCCCCTCAGGTAGGTATATAGATAGTCATAGGCCCCCTCAGGTAGGTATATAGATAGTTATAGGCCCCCTCAGATGGGTATATAGCTAGTCATAGGCCCCCTCAGGTAGGTAAATAGATAGTCATAGTCCCCCTCAGGTAGGTATATAGCTAGTCATAGGCCTCCTCAGGTAGGTATATAGTCATAGGCCCCCTCAGATAGGTATATAGATAATCATAGCTCCCCTCAGGCAGGTAGATAGATTTATGACCTAAATTAAAAATAACAAAACTAATACTCACCTTGGCTTACCTGCTTCCCTGCCGAGCATCTTCCTCTTCTGCCCGAGGCTCCTCCGGCGGCTCCTCGGTGCAGAGAGTGATTACTCCCTGCGCTGAGGAGAGGCAGCGGCGTGATGAGCGGAGTTCATCGCGTCGCTGACTACTTCATATACCGGGGATATTTAACAGTAGCGCTGACGGCCCGCCACGGCCTCTCAGCACTACCCGGCCGCAGTGGGCCATCAGCGCTACTATTAATAGACCTGGGCATCATACGCCGCGGGCCGCATCCGACCAGCTAGCGGGCCGGATGCGGCCCGCCGGCCATACAATGCCCAGGTTTGATCTAGACCTACCAAATGTAAAAAAAATTTGGAACACAGAAATGTTGGCCAAATGAAAAGTATGTACAGTAAATGCACTCAATACTTGGTCGGGGCTCCTTTTGCATGAACGACTGCATTAATACGGCGTGACATACAGGCGATCAGCGTTAAGGTCTGGTGAGTTTGCTGGCCAATCTAGCACAGTGATACTGTGGTTATTAAACCAGGGTATTGGTACTTTTGGCAGTGTGGACAAGTGCCAAGTGCTGGAAAATGAAAATTCCATCTCCAAAAAGCTTGTCGGCAGAGGGTAAGCATGAATTGCTCTAAAATTTCCTGGTAGATGGCTGCGCTGACTTTGGTCTTTATAAAACACAGTGGACCTACACCAGCAGATGATATGGCTCCCCAAACCATCGCTGACTGGGGAAACTTCACACTAGACCTCAAGCAGCTTGGATTTTGTGTCTCTCCACTCTTCCTCAGGACTCTGGGACCTTGATTTCCAAATAAAATGCAAAATGTACTTTCATCTGAAAACAACACCTTGGACCACTGAACAGTTCAATTCTTTATCCTCTTGGCACAAGAAAGATGCTTCTAGCGTTATCTATTGGTCATAAGTGGTTTGACACATGGAATGCGACACTTGTCCTGGATATGTCTGTGTGTGGTGGCTCTTGAAGCACTGGCTCCAACATCTGTTCACTCCTTGTGAATCTCCCCCAATTTTTTGAATGGCCTTTTCTTAACAAGCTTGGCTTGGCTTTGCAAAGTTCATGCCAATTGTTTATAAAAATGTTGGTTCAATTTGTGATGCATAGTGTCGCATCACATGCCATTCCTCTAAGCCACGCTCCTTTACTGCTAACTCCTTGTTGAGCAAGGAGCAACTAATATCTAAACATGTCTAAAACATGTAATAACACAGAAAGTTTCCCAGTTTTTTACACAAATTCTGGTGCAATGGTAACCGTTAATCTGCCTCAAGGAACAGTCATTATCGGTTCCCCATGTAAATTTAGAAGGTTTAGCTGTAGTGGGCAAATCTGCAACTCGCTGCTGTTTCGCCTCAACAGGCCACATCCCTAAGCCTGAGTTCACATGTCCTTGTCAGGTTGCATGTACTTGTTTTTGAGTAATCCTGCAAAACCAAAGCCTTTTCAACTGCAGTTTAGAAAACCATGGCAAAAAAAATGTTAGGTGACTATGATCTCAATGGGGAATGTGAGCCCTGCTTGAGACATCCAAAACTCTTAGTTAACCTCAGCAACAAGTGGTTGCCAATACTAGAGAATTCAGTTTCCAATACAATTAAAAGCCCAACATTTGAAGCCATATGTAATATGACACAGATCTAGAGACAGGGTCTCTAGAAGTTGCCTTGACATGGACATATATAGCTGGTTTGCCTACGCCACTTGACAAATACACTTCTGAATAGATTTATAATAAAGATGAAGATTTTTTAAACTATTTGGTGCTGAATCTCCTGCCTTGGAACAGAACTGGTCTTCCTGCCAGCTGCCCGCTGGTTACTCTGTGCACCTCTGCAAAGCATGCAATCTTACATCTCCACAGCTGAGCTGGCTCTGCATTTGTTTCTATTGATGTATGGACAAACATAGTATGATCAAAATGTGCACTAAAAACCCATAAATAGAAGTAGTGCAGTTTAAAATGTCTTACAAATTCAATGTTTGTATGAGTTTTAATGCCTGCTGAGTACAAACATGTATTACTGTGTTGGAGAGTTTGAACTTTGTATTATAGCCACAACAGCATACAACTCGGCTGTGAATGGTTGTGCTGGCTAATTTTTGTCAGCTGAAAAGTAGAAAGTGCAAGCAAAACGTGCATTTCGGCTGCACACTCCCAATGACTGCCCTATAGTCTGGCTATTCTGAGTTAAGTATATACTCATTTATTGATGTGTACATTTATTTAATGCATTTTGAATGAGGTTTATTACTGATATGATATATTCAGGTCTATATTAATATTTGTATGTCCCATTTATATCTTAGCATTTATATCTATGCATTTTGGTGGTTGCAATGGTTGTTACATCTTTATTTTGTTTATTCTATATCAATAAAATATTATATTTTACTTTGTGTTGGATCAATTAGTTTTTGTTGAATTTAATACTCTGTAGTCTAGAATGAGAAAGATGGTGCTGCTTCATTTTTGAGCAGCCCTCTCGTGATAGCTGTGTAGCCACAGCCACTTACACCATCGTTCACTTAGAGATTTTTTTTCTAAGTCTTAGATTACACACCCAATAATGTAATAAACACTACTAAGAAATAACAATATCAATTAGAGAAACTGCAAAAGCCTTAAGCACAGCAGGAAGAGAACAATAGATAAGGAATTAAAAAGAATATGTCACTATGTAGAAATTAATTTAAGAATCAAGTTTTCTTCTCAGTGTACTGGTAAGAGATGATATTAGGATCTCAGTACCTTTACCAGAACAGTACAAAAATAAGTGTCCTCTTGCTTTACTGTTCTATATGATAAGTGTAACATGGTTAGTGGAGGAGGCATGTTTCCCTTCTACTAAATGTTGTGACACAACCTTTGAGTGCAAACACCTACTCTTTCATTTCATTTACAGAAGAGAGTCACATATTTCGCAGTCATATACCAAACAGGCATCAGTCTCTTATACAAGAATGCTGAAATACACATGGGTTCCATGTGGTTATTCTCCAAGCTGAGCACATGTCCTATCACAGGCCCTCAGTGGGTACTCTTCAAATTCAATCCTAGCTGTTTTATCAGGTGCAGCAAGGTGCAGCTCCAAGCAAGCTTTAGGCCATCTATTTCTAGTTCACAGCTTATAGAGAAAGCCACCTGTCGTAGAACACAATACACAATTTAGTACATGCTCAAAAAAAGTAATTGGCCCGACCGCATGTGTTTCAGCTATTTTAACATATCCAGTGTTCTCAGAGACAGAAAACTTTCCTTCTCTCATGTTGAGGTTCTGGGAAGGACTGACTTAAAGGGATGTTCTTACTACAATGATTAGCTTTCAACATGTAGAGAAAAGTAAATGAAGACTTTTACTAAATACAGTGCTCTTTTATATTACCCTGGTTAGAAGATAAGAGGGATTTTACCTGCTCTGAGGTCACATAAAGTGTCTCTCCCTTCCTGATTAGACAGAGAGCAGAAAGTTACGTCACCACGGTAAGACGGAGCACAGTATTTAGATTGTCTATATTTGATAGGAACTTGTTTTCACTCCTTGGAGCTCTGTGGCTTACTGTGCTTTGTGTTTACTACAGATTAATTCTCCTGTACTTATGTCACTGTAATGTTCAGCTAGTTATAAAAGAGCTAAACATGCTAATCACTGTTATAAAACCACGCACAGTCTAACCAGGCAGTGTGAAGCTGAAGCTATCTGTAAGGCTTTGTCAACACAGCAATATGAAAATGCTGTCCAAAGTCTGACAACATTTTCATATTGCTGGACCATGCAGCACCATTTTTTGTCTGTGCAGCATCTGTGCAAAAAACTGCGGTCAGATTTGGGATTCCCGATGACCAAGTACACTGGGTCTATGGAAATCCAACTGCGGTCTGACAGAATATAACATGTTCTATATTCTGCAGGACGGTTTTAGGTTTAGGAAACCCTTACTAAAGAATCTATGCTTTATAGACTAGAGCACGGATTTTCTATTGAGGGCTACACAGCACTTGGTATTGTCAGAAAAGCCAACCAAAATCCAGTGCTGTGTAGACATAGCCTAATGAAATATATTATGGTCCATCAGGATTTCCTTCCAAGTCCAAATCTACAACATGAATAAGCAACAGATCAAACTTTGAACTAATAACACATTGAATATATATGTCTAAATTTTGGACAGACAAAAATAATTATTTCAATACTAAAAAATGTGTAAGATAAGGGCACCATAAAAATGTTGGGCTATGGTATTTTCTCCAAAAGTATTTTTGTCCTGGATATCACCTTTTCTGCAATAATATTTTATATCGTAAAAGTAATGGTGCGCCCCAAACTTTTAAAGGTATTCCAAGAGGGGAATATATTCAAGCTCTTCACATCTGTTCTGATGATTCCTTGTATCTCAAGCAAATACACTAAATTACTGACAAATTCGAAAATTGAGCATATGGAAGGCAATTTCTTTTAGCCACCGTCATGGAGATATTACATAAAAATAGACAAGAACTATTAGCCCCTCGTAATAAAAACAAAAATTAATAGAGTCTTGTTGGTGTCCACATTTGATAAGCATTCCATCATGATTAAGAGGACAATTAACAAATACTGGGGTATACTAAACAATGACCCAGAGTTCAGCAAACTCTTTAAAGAATGCCTTATGTTCATATATCAGAAAGGACGACCATTAGGACAACAGCTTATGTCCTCAGATTTGAAAAAGAAAGAAAAATCTAGACAAAGGAGCAGATTTCCGTGCCTTAAACAGAACCTGTCACATAGATTATGCCCCCCTTGCTGAGGGCAGAACAAGCTAGTGTCAGACCTGCTGTTTCCAGCGCTGTGTCCCTTATTCTGTAAGATGCTGTAGTTTTCGTGTATTTAATGCACAAATCTGCAGTTTTCAGCCAGAAGAGTCTTTTGAAGAGTCATTCAAAGACAGTTTTTTTTTTCCAACCCCGCCCATCTGAGGCTAGCCCTGCCTACCTCAACTGAAAACCTATTACTTTGAATAGGTAGAATGTGAATAACTGTCAGTGGGCGTGACTAGCATTTGGTGGGCGGAGCTAACACCTTCTCATGAATAAGATTTGAGGGGTAAATGCTCTAAAACTGCTGCACCTTACAGAATATGGGACACAGTGCTGGGAACAGCAGGTCTGACACTAGCTTGTGCTGCCCTCAGCAAGGGGAGCATAATCTATGTGACAGGTTCCCTTTAACTGTCAGAACTGCAATTCTATTATTAAGGGTTCCTCCATAAACTACCCGATTCAAGGCTCCCTCATTAAAATAGGGGGGTTCCATACTTGTAGTAGTATGAGAGTAATGTATTTATTGTTGAAATGCCCATAAGGTAAACTGTACGTGGGGCAGATTAACAGACCTGTGAAAGTTCGATTGAACGAACATAGGGCCGCTTTAGGATTGTACGCAAAGAGAATGGAGGCAGCTGCGTTAATACAAAACGGAAAAGGTAATAGCCAGGACAAAATACTTTTGGAGAAAATACCATAGCCTGACATTTTTATGATGCCCAACATCATGCATCAGCGTTTAAGTAATGTGTTTTAGAGATGGTGGATGCTAAAACATATACGCAAATTAAAACTAGCTTATAAAAAAGAGAGGCCTATTGGATAGTCACTTTAGAGGCGTTGGCTCCAAAAGAACTTAATGAAAGTCTAAATATGAAAGTATTATTATGAATGATACTAACCACTACATTTTTAGCAGAAATGCATATAAGGGTACTACAAATCTAACTGAGCACGCTTGACAAAGAAGTTAATTCTTCAAAACGTCGCACAGGTGTGCGGACGGCCTGAGGGTCCAGCTACTCCTCTCAATTTATTCCTCATAGGAACTGTGGACTGGTCGAACATTTTCGTATACTATTGATAAGAATCTTACCCATTTTTCTAATTTTGAAGAACTTATGTCACGTCAGAGGAGGTGCAGTGGGCCCTGACTGCCACCCAGCCCACTGTCCCTGCCTACTTGGCGTGCTGCCCTAGATGGCAGACTCCAACTGGACGAAAGTCCCTACGCTGCTAAGTGCAGGGCCGTCAGGGAAAATGCAAGGTCAAACGGTCCGAGTCGGTAACGGTCAAGAACGCCAAAGCCACAAACAGAATCCGAAGAATAAACAGGAAACAGGCCGAGGGTCATACACGAGCGGAAACGAAGTATATAAACAGAGGACAAAATTAAGTCAAGGCAAGCCGAGGTCAATAACAGAGGAAGCAATATCAAAACTCACAAGGAAACAACAGGGGGAACCTATCACAGGCAAAGCCTGAGAGGACTGAGTCAGTTTAAATAGTTTTCCTGGACACCGCCCCAGCAGCTGAATGGTGCGGTGTCCGGGCCCTCTGATTGGCCTGACAGCAACACCCCTTGTTGGGAGAGGCTGCAGAGTTGTCACTCCTGAGCTCCAAAGCAGCACCACTCCCAGGGCGTCGGTCCAGAGCAGAGGGTTTAACCCTTACTGGGCGTTGTCGCACATAAACAGAAGGCTGCCTGCCTGGACGTATGACAACTTATTTTGTCTGTCCAAAATGTATTCATCTTTATTAATTGTGTTATTAGTTCAAAGTTTGGTATATTGCTTGTTCGTGTTGTAGACATAGCATAACTCTGTGAAACAGCATGGAGAGACAACCCTTTTAAGCCTAACCATTTTTGGATGCAAGTTAAACATACTTTCTTTTGCTCTGCAGTCCAGTCTGGTTTCTGTAAATCCAACTCTTATGTGGACCTCACTGTTGACTACCTGACTTTTGACTGGTTCCAGCATCTGCTTACATTGATTGAGAGCAATCTGGGACATCAGTCTTTCTTAGCATTGCCCAGACCTAATTCTTCAGCAGGTCTCTACATTTGAGTGCCAATGTATGTGAGTTTTCATATCCATACAAAATCACTTCATGCTACTGCTATTGTATTACTATTGTTGTTGCTATAACTGCCCTAAAAAATGGTGCCAAAAGTGTCAAATATGGATCTGTTTAATACAATCACACAACAGCACAATAATATCCAAAGTTATGTAAACTAAGGGCAACTAGCTCCCTTACAGGAAATTAAGCTCATACCCCTAAAGTAACACTAAAGTTATATGGCATGCAAGAACACTACACTTATCGCCACCAACCAACTCAGAGACACTTTGTCAAAACCAGTTGTTTACACACTGAGGACACAAGTGCTACCCCCAACATATAACCAGACCTATGAACAAATATTGCAGGCATAAAAATTCAGAGTATACATGAATTTAACAAACAGGGAAAAATATGACAACCATAATGTTCCTATATGCACAAATAATGAAGTGATTGGCATCTTAAACGTTATCTCCATATAGTATATGTAAGGATAGAGTTGAGCACTGTTGGACTCATGGTTTTACCCACGCCTGAATCTTGTACAAACTTTGTAATCAATCATATAGGTCAATGGACCAATTATATAGGAAGAGAATAAACCAGTTTACATTCTATCTTAAAGTGTGGGAGAAAACTGAAGTATCTTAAGTAATGTTGCACTCTGGATTTGGTTCAAATGTGAATCAAATCCAAATCCAGCTCAAATTGATTTTTGCAGTATTTATTAAAAAAAACCTTAACCTTAGACTGAGGTTAGGTTTATTTTACTGAGTTTAAATGGATTAACATCCCCATTCCCCGACACTTCCGATCTTGTGGCACTGACACTGACATTATTTCCATTTGATATTCCTACTTCCATTACTACGGTGTTGTTCCTCCAACATCACTTATGCTGGACTGGAAGTGATGCCAGATGAAAGTGAAATCATAGCAAAAGCGCCACAGGGCTAGAAGCACTGGGAAATGGATAAGTTAACCAGTTTAAACCCAGTTACAAAAAAAACCCTACCCACAATTTTGAGTTAAGGTTGCAGTCAGGATTAGGGTTAACCTAAAAGTGTTTTCTCACTTTCATTAGCTTTCAACATGTAGGAAATCGTTAATCAAGATTTTACTAAATACATTGCTTATTCTGCTACTGATGTACATTATAGAGGTTCCAGAAGGGTTGTTAGAAGTCTCTGCATAAGCGTATGGTAGATAGTGAACTCGGTATATTAATCCCCTCCACAGCACGTGGAGATCAAGTACAGCTTATGCAATGGATGTGTCTTCAGGGTAGTTTATTTACTGTACCTTGAGATAACAGGAGGTTACAATATATGCGGTCGAAAAGATTTCTCCTCTCATCTCTATGCAAACATATCTGTACAAGATGGAGTCACAACTATAATGAGGCAAGAGAGGATGTGACTTCACAGAACAGGAAAAGAAGCATGAAGCAAGGTGATATGGGAAATACATAAAACATAAACATAACAAACAGCTGCAAGAATGGCCACAGGGTTGCAGCAAACACATGAAACATTGCATATAATAAACATAACATGAATTCACATATAATATGAATGGTGACAACTGTAAGCCATAGCTGGGACAGCTTTTTGCTCTTTTGATATTGCCCTGTTCAGGAGATAAGAGATTTTAACTGTTCTGGGTGCAAAAACGTGTCTGTAGTTTACCATCCAGATCTCCCTTACTGATTAGACAAAAAGCAGGGAATGAAGTCACCATGGATGGACGGAGCACAATCTTTAGCTCTAACAAAATTAGATCAATTACCTTTGAAAAGCATTTGTTTTCAATCCTTGGAAGTCTGAAGCATTGTTTACTCACAGATTAAATATCCTGCAACTATGTCTCTGTAAACTCAGCTAGTTATAGACGAGCTAAATATGCAAATCACTGCTATCAAACCACCCACATCCTGAGCAAGCTGTGTGAGTCTGAAGCTGCATGTGACTCTGAATCAGCATGGTGAGAAACCAACTTTGAAGGTAGGAGTCTAATTGAAAAAAAAAAAATTGGATTTGGTTCTGATCCTGAATTTTTTCACAACTTCAGTTGAACCTTTGTTGAACTAAACAGGGATAGATTTGAGAAACATTAATCCCAGGGAAACACCTGCAAATATGTAATACTTTAGTGTAGGGTTGTGACACAGCTTATTTCAATATGGTCACCTATGTGCAGCTCATCCCACAACATTTATAGCAGTTCTCTGTGGACAAGAACTTTGCAAACAATAGCACACAAGACATGCTCTAGTTTCCTAATATACTCAGTGCTGTAATTTGTTTCCAGAGTGATGATCTCAGAGGGCCATATCTACATGGGGGCAATGTTACTATGCGTCACAACTATATGGATGAAATGCCTACAAATCCCTATAGATGCATCCCATGTCTTTGAATGAGAAGTAATACACATTCCCCTAGCAGCACTAGTCCCTTAGAGTTTGTTAGTGAATTAGAACACATTTTATGCTCTATTAAGTCTGTTTTATGTACTCACACAGAACCTCTTCAGATTGTCCTACTAAAATATCTACCATAAACTATATGAAAGTGTATAAACAATACGGGGAGATTTTCAGTCCTGAGATCAAAGAAGCAGTAGGTTTCCTGAGTACAGCTGTCTACAATACTTTCATGGAAATTAGCACCTCACTAAAATTGATAGTATCCATGAGTGTAATGATAAGCTGTAGCAGCCATGGAAGCTGTTATGGGGTTCAGAGGTTGATGGGCGCACTTACGTGCAAGAGCTGTCTATTTTGTAGGGACCATTGGCTGTATGCTATCTTAGGCTACTATGTGTGTTCACTGATATATAGCACCATTATTTATACCTTTAATTATTGCATCTCCTGCTACAGATTAAGTTGTGGGCCATCTCATTTTGCTATGAGTCTTTATGAATTCTAATTACACCCCTTGTGGTATTTATCCATGGAGAAGTCTTCATAGACCTCATTCACACACTGTACAATGACTCTGTTCAACCTCGAAGAATCCCAACATCCAGAAGAAGACTCAAGAGTCTTGCTGTACCTCTTTATACCTATTATTTCTGTAGCAGTAAAAGTCTTATGCTCACAAAGATGCTGTTTTACTGAGCGCAATTCCCTATTAGGGGAAGGGGCAGTACAGAGACTATATACTACAGCAAAGCATCACAAATTAAAGCTTTTGGTCTTCAATGCAACATCCGTAATAGAAACCCTCATCTATCATGTGACATGACATTAGGGTCTTGTGTGCCTTCTAGCTCTTCTTAGCTTCTGGACCCTGGTAAGAATACTACATCTATGTCCCGTTTAGCTACAGTCCTGATTGCCTACAAGGATTATTAGTTGTGCAGAGACTTTGTGTGCCTCTATACAGCCTCTTGTGTTCTTACAATACTTTGTACATTACTCTGGACATCACATAACTAAATGTTCAGCATGAAGTGACATGGCTTTTACAAGTTATCTGTTTATTTTATGGGCTATTAAAATAAATAAGAGCAGCTTTATGGATGGATTTAATGAATCACGGTGGACTCATTCATGAAAGGTTTCTTGAAGTCACTTAAATCATCATTTCAGGCACATTCTAAAAATAAAAGTGTGGCATTCCTAAAGCAGCAATTTAGAAGTCTCAGCAACATAAAGAAATCATACAGAAATTCCAGATTCTCTAACCGGTTGTATTTCAGGTGGATATCAGAAATCATAAGCTCTGATGGAAGTGTTTGCTAGAAAATTTGGGAACAATAGATCAACATGTGGAGCCTGTTGTATGGATTCTTTGAGCTACTTAGGACCACAGGTTGTCATCCTGTAAGAGTATTTTAATATTCTACTCAACTGTTTCAAGCTTATTTAGTTTTATAGATTGATAATAGATGTTGAGTAACATCCACCCATGGTAACAATTACATTGCCTGTATGGGTGGTAGTCTACCAGCTTTGCCAATACCTTAGTAGACAGTTTGCTTTCTAAGACTCAATTCACCCTATACATCTGAAAACCTCCACAAAAAGTATCCAAACATAATCTGTACAGACTGTACTGTAGTTCTAGACTTCTATGTGCAGGCATACCTATGGCAATAGTATCTCCTGTTGGCAAACATCTGGCAGGTTTTCATCTGGATACATTTTTACAGCATTGAAAAGATACAGGCTGCTGAAGATTTCAAATCATCAAGAGAGAACAAAAAGGCATATGTTAAGTTAAATTATGTTAACGGCAGCTGTACCTAAACCCAGGAGTATATGCTTTCATACATTTGCATGGTACACATATGGATTTGTCTGAAGAAAACAAAAAAGACAAACAAAAATCAAAACAGCTGTCAAAAGCTAAGCCAACAGAATACATGTTTGACAGATCTGTTTGATAGAGCTGTCAAGCACATATACATTTGCCATACAATGGAAGTTCTGACATTCTAATGATTAAGAAAAAATCTGTAATAATCAGTGACATGAATTGCTCTCCCAAAGATATATGATGCAATGCATGGAGTAGGCTTTAGATGATTATTATCAGAAATGTTGCATATGGAAATTAGATCTATGGAATCTTCTTAAATAATTTATACTTATCTGAGCTTCTTTACTGATAGTCTGACATGTAAGTCTAGTCTAACATATATTTCATGCACCTGACGATCAGGAGTTATTTCAAGATATATTGAGTTGTATGTATAGTACATATGTCTGCAATGTTTAGTGTTGCTTACAGCTGTCATACAACTAAATAAATACCAAAAAGGTCTTGATGCTAAAATTGTAACAAAGGTTGTTTAGGAAGTTGAAAAACTAAAATACACACAATAATGGCTTTTTGAAAGCTGCACTTTCCAATGCTATAAATGTCAAGCAATAGAGCCAAATCATACAACCCTTTAACCCATCCAAGAGTTACCAAAGGAGCAATGAAAGGAACAAGAGCTTTTGAAAAAAAGAAGATATCTACAGTTATAAAAATAGCTCTCTGTCTGCAGTCTAGTGGAGATTCTCCAGAGCAGTAACAATGGACAGGATATAGTGTTGATACCTTGTTATATATTTCAATGGGCTGAAAGTCCATTGTGAGTCTTGGAAGGTAAGGCTGGGACTACATGGAGGCTTTTTGTATCACAGTACAGGTATAATTGGAGTTGCATGTAACGCAGCCCTTACTATGGAGTTAAACTTGAAAAGTCACAATAAATAAAGTCTCCATTTATCCCCATACTAATAAGCAAGTAAATTAGTATGAGATACAACATGGGAATTTCACTGTCTACAGGAAAGCAATATATTCTAATGTATACAAATGACTTTTCTCTGATAGAAGGGTGAGCATGTAACACCTGAGCAGAAAACTTATTTTATCCCATGAGTATTTTTACTTTGGTCCTATGAGCATTTTTTAACATTTACAAGGAGCTTTAAGTAACAGTCTCAATTATTTGCTATAATGATGTTCTACATTGTATGAGATTTTTTGGTCAATTACATCATGAATATGACCCCAGTGTTTTATCATCAAGATTATATTAGAGAAGGGCATAAGAACAGCAGAGAATCAAAACACTCAACACACCCAGGAGATACCAGGAAAAGCTTAGCTCATCCTCACTGCTGTTCAATATCGATTTAGACACGTGTGATGCCAGCCATGGGGGCAACTCACCACACCCGACCCTGCACACTCCTGGCACTTCAAGACTGTAGTCATGAATATCTTACCCAAATCCACCAGTACATGAGAGATTAAGAACAGGAATTAACACATCAACAGAACAATAGATCATTTCCTTTCTTAAAGTTAGAACATTAGTATATGCAACCTTAGGTATCAGAGGACATGGGATCATGTGGATAGGAAGAAGTATCCTATTAAGAAAATACATAGATACAATGTTATAATAATGGAAGTAGAGCACTAGTTCCTCTACCGTGCTGCACATATCACTACAGGAACGAGCCCTAATCTCCCTCCTATATATGTGTGTGGGTTCTTGCAAGGGAACCTGGTTGTGCATTCAGGAGGCTTGTGTTGTGATATAAGCACAGCTTTGCATCATAACTATTGTTTTCCAGCATCCACTGTTTTGCATTAGAAGCTCTGCCTTGTCTCCAAGGCATGGTCCTGCATTAAGCTCAATGCTTTTCAGCAGTATGTTACATTTGTATTAGCAGCAGTTCATTAATAGCCTATAGCAGCTCCATCTCACTCACTCCCTGATGTCCTATATTCTCTATGCCTGTATCACAACTGAAAACATAAATGAACAAGAATCTGATGAAGCCATCAGTGATGTATTTCAGTATACACACACCTATGCACAATAGAAAAGTAAGAATGACAGGATACATGTGTTGTAGATTCCCTATACATCGTTACAGTACTTGACACATGATGGGGTTAACTATTAGTCTATACTAAAAGAAAAGCATAGAACGGCATAAGAGTTAAGCAAGAGCCAAGCTGAACTATGAAGACAAAGAAACTAGATCATCAGGAGCTCCCTGCTGCTCTACGTGAGGAGGTAGACTTGTATTTACCCGATTTCCTCCTCCAGCTCAGATATATCCGCCAAGATAAGGAAGACCACCAACAAGGTGACAGTGGCCAGCACCCAGCTCCTGAAGTCCGGATGCATAGCTCTTGAAGGTCCAGGCTACCAATGCAAAGGATGCCAAGCAGCTCTCAGTACCAGCAGCTCCCCAACTGCTCCAAGTCAATCCCAGCTCATTGCAAGCACAACAAGGCAGGCAGGGTCTCTGCTTATTCCTCCTCCTGTGATGAGTGGATGTAGGGATGGTGGCAGATCATTGTCACCTATCATCAGAGTACATGCTGCTGTTCTCTCAGACAGTGAGAAGGAGAGCACACATCCATGCAAAGTACTGACATTCACTGGCTGACACAGAGATCCTCCCCCCCTTCTCTTCTGCTTAAAGTTAGTGTGACAGTGAAGAAGAGGTCCTCACCTGGGAATGGTCCTCAGCAAGAGACTGGAAAGAGGTGGCTGGCGGTAGCACTACAGGAAAACCATAGTTACATTCCACTAGGGAAGGCATTGGATAAGGATATATTCATACAGCTTCACAGACAATGTCACAACTAATGGGTTACATAGTATCTCTCTGTGTGTTACACATGGCACAGGCAAATGCTTCAGTGGCATATAAGTAGCATAGTGCCTCTGCTATATACTATTGATAAAAGCTAGAGCTACAGTAGACAAATGCTGATCTGTTCTTTTTATGTGTATCTCAATATGCCAGTGACAAACAGTTTACAATAGTTGCACTTGACTGCAACTTTTGAACAATCTATCGTATCTTGAAGTCAATGGAAATTGCTCACTACTGGGACACAGATGGTGTGATGGTGGTACAATATGTTCCTTTATTTTATAGAAAGAAAATCTCCCAAACAAATATTGATTGACTGAAAGTCATGAAGGTCCCCTTTTCTTATCACAAAGATTTTCCTTTTAGCAGCTAAGGTTTAAGAGAAACCTAGGCAAGGAGATAAATGTTTATTTGCTGTCACTTGAAAGGCATCCTATTATTGCAATGATTCAACAGAATCCAAAAATGCAGTGCTGGATGTCTATCTTCTTTTGTCATGAAGCCAGGAGCATGAAGGACTCTGACAGTGATGAACACTTACAATAGTCATACTGTATTGAGTGACTGGTTGACAAGAAATTATGTGTCTCTCCTTTTCAAAGAGGTTCTGCAGCAACTCAGATATGTGCCCAGAATTTAGATTTTCAGCTAACTCACTTTCTCGTTCTACAGTCAGGGGCAGTTTAAGGAACTTTAAATTTGGGAATAGAAGCTTTTTATGAATGTAATGCACTAGTCACAATATATTGGGGTCTCCTCAACAAATTGGCAAAAAGCTCTAGGGATGATATTAGTATTGGCTAACCAGAGAGGTATATTTTTTGACAACATAGGCACTTTAATTAGGTAGGTATACAAGTACATGACTTAGAGAAGAGAACAACATTTAAAATATTTTACACCAAGACATTGTACATGGGGTAATACATCTTTAAAGAGAATGTATCAAAAAAAAGTTTTTACTAATTCAAACCAGATACTGATATATTTTTATTAGATGTCTTAAATTCTGTTTTCTGCATATGATTATTAGGGCAGCTATCTTTCCTGAGCTTCTTCTACCAGAATTTAGAGAGCTGCTTTACGACAGCTACATGACCATAGGATCATGACTCATTGACTTATATGGGGGAGTTTTTTAGGCATGCTCTGTGATCTGGGAAGAAGTCTCTGTGCAGGGAGGAAGAGCTGTGACCTTCACCTATTGTGAATGGTAAATTCTGTGTCATACAGCGGTCTCACCTTTTATTGTAATCCTTCCTGTGACAAAGGTGAGGAAAATGCTGAAAAGTCATCTGTGCACAACAGGAAGTGACAGCCTACTATAAGGTTTAGTGGCCAGACTGAGAATAAAAAGGAATTCAGGAATTTTAAAATATAAATAGTGATATGAAAAATAAAAATAAAATTACCACAAACTGTTTCAAATTATGTTTAACACAAAAAACACGATTTAAACAGCAGGTCATTTTCTGAAGACACATCCCCCTCAAGATAGAAGGGTAGTAAAGCCGATGGTTTAGGAGTTCAGAGTATATAGTGAGTCTGCTATAATACTTATGTTGGAAATGTGTCCACATTATGGGTCATAAATGCAGGTATTGAACTGAGTCCCTGTGTCAATGACTGGAAAGTTCTTAATCTTCTCTATACCATTCTTAAAGGGGTTTTAACACCATATACTTTGATAGCATATCACTAGGATATGCCATCAAAATCTGATAGGTTCAAGTCCCACCCACGGATCTCGGAAATGGGCCCCAAAAGTTACAGAGCAGACTGGAGAGCCGGTCGGGCTTGCACACGGCTCTCCTTTCTGTTCCATGGGAGTTCTGAGCAGAGCCAAACATCTTGGAACTCCCACAGAATGGAATGGAGAGCTAGTGCAAGCACAGCAGGTTCTTCAATCTGTTCTGTGACTTTCCCGTACCTGAGATTGGTGCAGATCCCAGAATTAGGAACTGCACATATCAGACTTTGCTGAGGTAAGATGAATCGATGTAGCGAAACAACCCCTTTAAAGGGTCTAAACAGCAAGGATTTCCAGTTGATTTTTGATGGTGATTTGGATATTCAAAACTGTCAAAAAACTACTATAAAACCATACCCACAGACCTCAATACAAACTCCCAGTTGTAGTCCACACGACTCAGATTTTCTGAGACTGAATTTCAAAAAACTTGAAACATGTTCAAGCTTCCATCTGATTTAACTCGAAAAACAGAGGAAAATTTACTATTAAAGTCAATGGGACAGCATGAACAATGACCAGAGAGTGAATTCACTTCCAAAACCCAATAGTGCTCTGTAATACAAAAACTGATCCAAAAGCCGCACCAGAAACCATTGCAAAAAATCCTGTCCCCATACTCGTCAGACAATGAGGTTTTATGATTCAGAATCCGAGTATTTTGTCCTTTGTCGTATGGAAGCAGTCACAGTATGTTTTTTTTAGCTTGTTGTTAAATCCTTGTTGTGTAGAGTAATTAGGGGCTAAATTCAACAAATGGTGTTCAAGATAATTATGCATTATCTCCCAAAAGTGAGTGCTCCCCTTACATTTTTATAAATATTGTATTATATATTTTCATGGGACAACACTCACAATATGAAATTTTGATTAATTTAAAGCAGTCTGTGCACAGCTTGTATAACAGCATACATTTGGTGTGCACTCAAAATAACCCAGCATTTCCCACCATAGTGTCATGTGACTAATGTTATAGGGTCTCAGGTGTGAATGGGGAGCAGGTGTGTTAGATTTTGTGTTATCACTCTTACACTCTCTCAAACTGGTGACCTCAACATGGCATCTCATGGCAAAGAACTGTCTGTGGATCTGAAAAGAAGAATTGTTGCTCCACAGAAAGAAGGGCGAAGGCTACCAAAGGATTGGCAACACCCTGAAACTGAGCTGCAGTATGGTAGCCAAGACCATACAGTGGTTTAACAAAACAGCTTCCACTCAGAACAGGCCTCACCATAGTCAACCAAAGAAGTTGAATGCACATGCTTTGCATCATATCCAAAAATATTTTTTTTCTAAATAGTTGTATAAGTGCTGACAGCATCGCTGCAGAGGTTAAAGAGGTGGAGAATCATTCTGTCAGTGCCCAAACCATATGGCGTACACTGCATCAAGTGGTCTGCATGGCTGTCATCCAAGAAGGAAGCCGCTTCTAAAGATGATGCACAAGAGAGCCCGCAAACAGTTTGCTGAAGACAAGCAGACTAAGGACATGGATTACTGGAATCAAGTAATGTGGTCTGATGAGACCAAGATAAATGTATTCAGTTTAGGTGGTGCACAACATGTGTGGTTACAACTAGGTGAGGAGTACAAAGACAAATGTGAGTACAGTCAAGCATGGTGGTGGGTGTGTTATGGTTTTTGGCTGCTGGCTGTGGGGAGCTACAGTTCATTGAGGGAACCATAAATGCCAACATGTACTGAAGCAAAGCATGATCCCTTCCCTTTGCAAACTTGGCCACAGGGCAGTATTTCAACATTAAAACGACCCCAGACACACCTCCAAGATGACTACTGTCATGTTACATGGTAAAGGTGTTGGACTGACCTAAACCCCGACCTAAACCCTATTAAACATCTGTGGAGTATCCTCAAACTGAAGGTGGAGGAGCACAAGATCTTTAACTTCCACCAGCTTCGTGATGTTGTCATGGAAGGATTCCAGTGGCTGCAACCTATGAAGCTCTAGTGAACTCCATGGCCAATAGAGTTAAAGGTTTTTTTTTCTCACTACAAAGATTATATCTGTAATGATGGGGACAGTGAAAATAAGCACTTTTGCAATTGTTTTGTATTACCTAAATCATTTTGTATAGCAGCTATTAGCTAATCTGTGTGTTCTATACCTAAAACTGCAGCCTGGGGATAAGCCATTCCCCCTTTTGTGATAGGCTGCCTGTATGGGACAAGCCCCCCCGCTTCCTGTGCTGTGATTGGCTGTCCTGTACTCTCTGCGCTTACTCCATCCTGAGCTGTGTGAAACTGAAAGTGAAACTGGGACAGGCACAGCTCTGATGTGCAGTATCTGGGCAATTCTAGATTCACTCCCCCTATGCATAGAACACACATATAATACATTCTGCTTGGTCCACCCATATAACACACATATAATGCACTCTGCTAGACACAATGACAAGATCTCACTTTATGTAACATTTGGGGGATGTATGTATCACTGTTTATAGCAGTACAGATGTTCTGATTACAAGGAGCTTGTGTAGGGAGGTGACAGCTCTGCAGGCATGAGAACTGACCACTGCAAGGGGTCTGCAGAGCTGTGACATCCTCTCCCTTCCACTGCTCACACAGAATGATGATGATGACTAAGGAAGGAGCAAGGACAGGGAGGAGTGGGATGATGACAAAACTCTTTAGTGAGGGAAGACCCACCTCATGGGAGGAGAGACACTCCTGTATTTGAAACTGTAAGAGAGAAAAATTGTGAAGATGCCTGCCAAAGCCTGTAGTGAGAAAACCCCTTTAATGCAGTGCTAGAAAATAATGTGGTCCAATTTGTCCGTCTTCACTTGTACTCACTTTTGTTGCCAGCAGTTTAGACATTGATGTCTGGGTGTTCAGTTATTTTGAGGGCACACCCACTTTATACTGTTACACAAGCTGTGCACTACTTTACATTGTATAAAAGTTTTATATCTTCAGTGTTGTCCCATGAAAAGATATAATACAGTATTTAGAAAAATGTGAGGGGTATACTAACTCTTGAGATTCTGTACATCTTGATCACCAGAAAATAATCTGATGGGGAGACTGGTGACAGTACTTGACTTCTGGGTACCATAGTACAAGTTTGCTCTCTCCATGTCCTTTTTGTGGTGCTGCTCATACCATGCATGTTAATAAAATGTCTATTTTCTTTGCTATCAAACCATACTTATTTCAATACCAGCATAAATAAGTAAACAGCTACTAGGACATTATTTCTCTCCTCTACAAGTAATATATTTATGTTCTTTCTTATATTCACATATAAACATCATGTAACTTATGTGCAAGAGACATAGCCATAAAAATAACACTGCCATGAACAAATAGCACAGCCAAAATACAAATGGATCCTAGGAGTGTGGAGGAAAAATACACGTTCCTTAGATAAACCACTGTTTTCAAGATTAGATAGGGCTATAAAAACCATCAAGCCTCTGAAGACACTGGTTCATCTGCAAATTATGTCAAATGGGAAATGTTAAAAATTGTTTAAAGTTAGGTGTTCTCTCTTAGCAAAGGTCCATAATTAATTGACAGTGTAAACTTCAGTCTCTCTGTCACAGTAAAATATTGTTACAATATTGTTAAACAATATAAATCAAGCACCATTCTACTCCATACATAAATGGTGGACTATAAATGCATAAAGCATCGAACAAAAAAATAAAATGTATGAAGCATAAAGCGATAAATGCATGAAGCATATGACAGCCACAAACACATGAAGCACACAACAACAAATGCATGATGCAAAGGACAGCAACAAATGCATGAAGCATATGACAACAAATGATTCAATGTACAACAACAAATTCATGACACAAGCAATAGTAATACATGAAGCACATAACAACAATAAAATGCATAAAGTATGTGACAACAACAAATGCATGAAGTATGCAACAGCCACATACGCATGAAGCATACAACAGCAGAATTTGGAAAAATTTTTTTTTTGGGAGCCAAAAAATTTTAAACAGTCAACACATTTTTTTGAATTTTTTTTAAAGTAATTGGTCTCTTTATACTAAAAAATTTTTATGTCTATACTTTAAAAAGTGAAAAAAAAAAAGGTTTGAAATCCCCCCTATTCCCTTTTCAAACCCCAAGTGTTTCTTTTTTTTTTTTCGGGACAGTTTTTTGTTAAAAAATAATGGAAAAAATTAAACTGAATTGGGAAAATTCAAAAAAAATTTGGTTTACGTTTAAATTGGTGGGGAAAAATTACATTCCATTTACAACAAAAATATATGTGATTTTATGGGCCGCAAACCCCCTGACTGTCCCCCAACGGGTTGAGGGAATGTTCATATAATGTAATATTCACTTTATGTACTTTATTAGTTATAGGCGAATAGCTGAATTATATGTGAACAATTCACTAATGAATTAAAATCTATTTCCCTATCTCAGCATGCAGTTGCTTCTGTCTTATTCTATGTACAAATCTAGTGCCTGGATAAATGGTGAGAGGAATGTGTGTTACATGAAATTATATATCCTATGTATTGATATGTTCATGAGTGTTTTAGTTCTTTTAATCTAAATTGTATTTCACTTATCAAATGTGAACAGTAGCTTTTTTACCCCGAGCTCCCTCTTCTACTTTTAATTGGGGGCAATTTTCTAGTTTTTAAAACATCTGTTAAAAACCTTTTCATCTACCCGAAAAATGAGCAAATTTTTCCCTGTATCTCTGGGGCCCAAAGGAAATTAAAAATACATGGAAGGCAACCCCAACCCTTGTGAGTAGTAAATGTTTTAAATGGCATGGATAAAAAAACCCTGAAAAGTTGAAATAAAAACGTTTCTTTTCAAAAATTTGGTTTGCAATGCATTTGTCTTTCCTTTTAAAAAAACAGCTTTTAAAATTTAGGAAGACCTAGTTAAGAAAGGTAAAACACCTGTACATCTTTAAAATTGGGACCTTGAAAACAAAAATTCTTTACAGAGGGGGAAAGGGGGGGAAGAGCAGGAAAGGGCCCCCTTCCTTTAGGGGGTTTTTCCCATCTTTTAACTTGCACATTTGAGGCTGTGAGCTGGCTTTAGAGAATGGGGAGATGGTCATGCTTGTGCATTCGAAAAAATTTCGGAATTCCATAAAAAAAATTTGAGTAAAATTTCCCAAAAGCTTGACCTTTCCTCCCTTTTTTATCTCAACCCAAAAATAAATGGCTTTAGTCAAAAATTTTCAAGGGGGGGAAAACCCCCCTTTTTATTTAAATTTTTTTTTGTGGGGAAATGTACAAAACCTGGGCCCTATAAGGTTTCCTAATTTGGGTTTTTTGCTATAAGGTCCCCCTTTCTATTTTACATTTTTAATTTGTTGAGGCTTCGTAAACTTGTGGAAATTGCCGAAATTAAACAAAAATTTCGACAGGGCCCCCCAATTTGTCCCGGGGGTTAAACACGCCCCTTCCCCCAAATGCAGGGGAACTGAAGGTCAACCATTTTCCCCAATCACCTTTCCCAAAGGGGGCTTTGATGATAAAAGTTTTCTCTCGGGGAAAAAACCTTTGGCCGGGGCCACCCCCTCTGGGATAGACAAACCCAGTGATGTTTTCCCTTTCCCGGGTTTCATGGGGGAAATTTTCCGCAATGTCTTCGGGCCCCCCTTTTTTGTGCCCCCAATATCGAGCGGCGCACCTGAATTTTGCACAAGGGGATTCCTTGTTGGGGAAGCGCCGTGCAATTCCGTACTCTGGGCCTTGGGTTTTAAAAGGGAACGAGGCTCCCCTATGTCCCCGCATTCAAGAAGGGGCTCCCCCAGTTGTAAATGGTTTTGGTGTGGCCCAGGGGAATTTCCTTTTTCCCCCCGGGTTTGGCTTATTTGGCCCCCGCATCGAAAATAAATTTGGGAAAAAGGGTAGGAGGAACCCGCCAAGAATCCCGGGGCCCTCCTTCTCCTTTTGCTCCATTTAGCCTGGGGTTCCAAAGGCCTCCCTGCCATCTCCCCCAAACCCCTGGCTGAGTAACCTATGCAAGGGGAAAAGGCCCCCTACCCGCGGGAATGTTCGAAAAGGCGGGGGAGAATTATCCCTATATTGGGGCTAGCCAGAGCATTTTTTGGCCAAGATTGTCCCTATGTCGGGGAAACGAAACGAAACCATGGCCAGTGGAAAGGCATGAATTCGTTCTAAATCGCCTGAATAAATGTCCCATTCACCTATTCCCCCTTTACGAGCCCTATCCAGGGCAGGATTTTTCGTTGTCGTACCGGGAGCCCGGGGGCCATGTCCCACTTCCAGGGAAAAACCTAAAGAAAGGCTTCTTTCTGCAAGCCCATGTCTCCAGCTGGAGCCGGGTTTTTCCCTTGTAAAAAAAAAAAAGGCTTCCCAACACCCCGTATCGCTACTGGGGGCCTAAATTAAAATTACCTTTAAAAAAACTCCCATTGCCGTCAATCCCCGGAAAACTTTTTTCGCCCATCAATGGGGAGCCGGGAAATTTTCAAAAAAGCGGACCTAAGCGGAGCCTACAAATTCTCTTTCCAAATCTGGGGGGGGGAGGGAGTAGAAGAGGGGCTTTCAACCCCCATACAGGAATTTTGAATATTTTAGTTAGGGCCCTTTCGGCCTTTTCCCAAGCCCCCAGGGGGTTTTTCCCGGAGTTCGTAAGTGAAATTTCCCGGGATCTCCTGTACTCCTGAGTTATCGTTTTTCCGGGCCGTTTTTTTTTGGTTTTTTTCACTTGACCAAAAGCCCAAACCATCTCCATTTTGCGGCAGGTACTTAAAAATTTTTCCGGTAGAAAAAGCTGAAACACCAAGCTGGAAAAAGTTTTTTGTTTCCTTAAAAACCATCTGCCCTTTCTGGGGTGCATCTTTTCCCAACAAGGGGCTTCAAATGGTCCGACCAAGTTTTCCGTAATTTGCAGTGGCCAGGGCCCTTGGGGCCCTTCGGGCCTTTAAAAACCGCTTCCTGGGGTTTTTAAACCCAATTTTAAAAAACCCCCAAATTTTTCATTCCACATTTCCCATGGGGTAGCCCAAATTTGTGGTTTCGACTGGGAAAATTTTGGCCCAACCCGAAGCAGGGGCCCCACAGAGGCTGAAGAGCTTTTCCCCCGACTCAAGGCGGCATTTCCCCCTTCTTCTGTTTTATCTGGCCCAAACCTTTGGAGAAAAATTTTTTCTTGGGAGGTTGAGCTTCTTGGGTGGGAGCAGGGGGGTTTCCCTTACCCAGCGTAAACCCTAAAAAAAGGACCGTTCATGTGGTTTCTTTTCCAAAACCTTCTTCCCCCCGAAAGAACTACACCAAACAGGGATCGAAAAATGTGGCCCATAAAATTTGGCCTGGAGGAGTGGCCCCAAACTTCGGAGGAGCCCAAACACCCCGGGTAAATAAAAAAACCACCCCCCATAAAAACCCTCTCGTACCCCAGTCGAAAAGGGATTTTAAAACCAAACATCAACTAAAATGGTTTCCTTTTTCCCCAAATTTTCCCCAACTTTGTGTTTAAATTTTTCTGCCCAAGATGGAAAAACATAAAGGCTGATGCCTGTCCCGTGCCCCCCGAATTTCCTGAGAGGAAAATTTCGTCCCCCCCTCGTTTTTTCCCTCCAAAAAGGTTGTTTTTTCCGCGACCCCTTTTTGGATCCCCAGTTTTGTCCCCAGCAAGACTTATTAGGTAGAATTCAAAAAGGGGGGTTTCATTGCTCTTGGTATAGGCCCCCCCCTTGAGAAAGGGGAAGGACAAGTCGGGAGGGAAAAAAACCTCGCTATTATTTGGCCTGACCCTTTTTCAAGGACATCAAGGACTTTGTCGGGGTTTTTGGCCCTATTTGAAACCCACAAAAAAACGTCCCCCCTAAAGGCCTGAGGGGTCTGTTTAACACTGGGGACTATTGGATTTCGGGACCCCCACCTAGAAACTACTGAAAGGGGTTAATTTTGACTCCTTGCTTGTTTTCGTTTATTTTAGAGTTTCTTTTTTGGTTTTAAATTTATTAAAAAATTAGATTTTTTTGATGTATTATTAGTGGTTTTAAAAAACCCAAAAATCCCTTTTTTTTGTTTTTTTTTCTGCTTTTTTTAAATTTTTTCTACAAAATTTAACAAAAAATTATAATAGCCGTTTTTCAAACATTTTTTTTTTCAAGGGGCACACATTTAAAAAACCCCAAATAAGAAAAAAAAAGCAGAAAAAAATGTAGGGGAGGAGATAAAAATGAAAATATGGGCGGGTTTCACCTTCAAAACCATTTTGTATTTTGAAATTTTTAAAGGCTTTGGGGCCTTTTAAATTATGGCAGTACATTGCCCCACAAAGATTTTCCCAAACAATTCTTAAAATTCCCGACAGATTTATTTTTCCTTGCACTTTTTTTTGTTTCTGGGAAAAATTTTTGTTTAAACCCAAACACTTCTGAGCAGGGAAAAAAACTTGGGGTGGGAACCCCTTTTCCCCATCTGTGACAAAAGGGCCCCAACTCAACTCTCTCACAAGCGTTTGAAAAAACCCTTGGTGACTTTTTTTGGGGGGTAAACCCCTTTGAATTTTACCCCATGAATTTATACCCCGCAAAGCCCCTAAGGCATTTTAAAAAATCCCTGAAAAGGCCATCTCCTTGTGAATGTTTTTGTGGTATTTTTTTCGGGGCCATCGCCCCTTTAAAACTACCCCAAATTTTTTTGTTTTTTTTGTAAAATTTTAAACCGTTTCTGGATTTTTTTTAAGCGGAATCAGACGAAACAAAAACATCGGGAAAGGGACAAAACTCAAAATAAACAATTTTTTTGTTGCCCTTTTTCCCCTTGATATACTTTTAAGTGAAAAATTGTCTTAAATTTCAAAAACACTTTAGTTTTGGTAAAATTTTCTTTAAATTGGATTTTTTTTTTTTGGGGCCCCTTCTCCCCTTTACCCTTTTTCAGTGTTCCCACGATGGTTTTTTCCTTTTGTTTTTTAGCTGTTTAGTAATTTTATTGAAGTAAAATAATTATCGGTTGAACTTTTCGACCTTTTTTCAAAAACGGGCCAAAATTAAAAACTTCTTTTACCACAGGGTCAGTAAATCGGCCCTTTCAGAAAGGCGTGTGTCATTTTTTCCCTAGAAAAGGGGAAAGCCTTTTTCCAGATATTTTCTACCCTTAAATAACAGTACCCAAATTTTGGGGCCCAATATTTATCGGGTTTTGGGAAAAGGCATTTTACGCGTAATGGACACCCTATTTTTGTTTTGGGAAAATTTGCTCATCCCCTTTATGTAGGGGCCAGGTTTGAAAACACGAAAACCAATTTTCAAAAAACCTTTTCCCAAACAGTAAAAATTTTTAAAAAAAAAATTGTGTTTCCCAGTCTCCCCGATCGGTAAAATTTCTCATCAAATTGAGAAACCCAAAATTTTCAACAAAGCGGTCCCCTAGCCCCCAAATTTCGCTTTGAAAAAAAGGGTTACCCCCCATTTTCATTACCCAAATACGCAAAATCGAGTGACGGTTCGTGCCAAAAATTCCACGAGCAAGAATATAAAAAATTGAATGCATCAAGCCCTCATAAAATAGAGTAAACTGAAAAATTTTTGTTCCTGAAAGCCCCTGCAAGCGTACTTTCTTTTTTATGTGCCCAATATATATGAATAAAAAAAATAACCCCCATGCGTAAAAGGACTATCGAAATGATATTTTTTTTGGCTTACCAAAAAGGGCCATGCTTCTCGAAAAATTATTTTGGCTGCCCACGCCTACCAAAAAGTTTTCCCCAATTTCAACAGATTTCCTTGAATACCATCCCCTAAAAACAAAGTTTTCCCTTTAAAATTTCGCCTTTCGGGGTATTTTTTGGTTGCATTACCTTCGCCCCCCACGTTACCTGTTGTTTTTTAAAATTTCTGGGAACGTTTTGCTGTTTTTTTCGGTCCCCGACCAGGAGGGGCACGAGGAAAACATAACTGCAGGGAGCCCGCCCCCCCATTTGATTGTTTGGGGAATTACCCTGGAAAAAATTTTGATGAATTTTTAAAAATTTTTGTTTTGAGGGGTTCCCGTGCCCCACGGGCTGGATTAGCGGGGAACCCGACCGGAAAATTCTAAACCACAACCCGGGCCCGTACCCCCCCGGGTTAAAGGTAAGAGCGGGTTTCATACCTGAAGCCCCCCCGAACCCCGGGGGGGCCCGCTTTCGGGGAAACGGAGCCGTGCTTGGCTTAAGCAAAAAAACCTCGCCCCCTGACACCCCCCAGCCCGGGGTTCGGAGCGGGGGCTTCAGGCATGAGCGGCAGGAAACGGCCTTTTTCGGGAAAGAATACCCCAAAAGGCTATTCAGCCAAAATTCTGTAGTGGGGCCAGGCCCTAACTCAGTGTTTTGGAAGAAACAAAAAACACATAACTACTTACCTTCTGGATTTTTTCCTTCTGAGTCTTCCTTTTCATTTGTTTTTTCTGAGGAAGAAATCTTCATCACTTCAGAATCAAAACGTTTCCGCAATTCGGATTCCAAATTCATTCCCGGTATGGATTGAAAAGTACCAGAATACCTGGGCTTTTTTAAAACTTTTCTCCCCAAATTTTTCCCTCACAAATTCCAAAATTCATAAGTTCCCGAAAAATAAATAAAAGAAAACAAAAGAAATAATAACGTTCTGCCATTTTCAAAAGTGGGGGGGGGGGGGCTAAATCAGTTGACAGGCAGCTAAACTTTTTTCAAAACAATTCATACCTGTATGAGTCTTCAGATCGAAAAGCTCGTTGTTCCCTCTTTGTCTCTTCACTGAACTGATGTAAAATTACTATCCAAATACTGTCCCCCGCTTAAAACCTTTGAAAAACAACCCTTCATTACATAAGAAAAAAGCCTAGAGTAAACAAGTATTTTTTTTTCAGCTACAAAAGTAATACAAACAGGTAAAAAACAAGAAAAAGAAAAAAATTGACAGAAAAAGAACTACATCTATATGAAAAAACCCGGGGAAATAAACAGAGTGAAAAAATTATGCACAAAAAATTTATACAACTTTTTTTGACAAAAGGACCTCAAAATATGTGGGAGTCAAAAGACTCCCTCAGTATTTTGGGAAAATTTTAAAAAAACGCGCAAATTTTTCACCAAAATTATTTTTTCTAAAAAACTTTTTCACATCTATTTAGGAAAAGCCCCCGTTTTTTAAACCGGGAATTTTCTAAAAATGTTTCCGAAAGAAATAAAAAACGGGGGAGTAAAAAAGATCCATCAGTGTTTAGTGTTAAACCGTTACTATTTTTTGGGGGATCGGGAAATGGTCCATACGCCATTTTTTTTTGATTTTTTTTTCCCCTTTTTTGAAAGCATTTCTCTAAATGTCCAGTCGTCCTTTTCCCCGGTTCCCTTCTCTCCACCCTCACAAGTCTTTTCTTTCAGCATGTACTCTGGTTGCATGGTCTTCCCCGACATATTGTTTTGGATCATGGAGTTCAGTTTGTGTGAAATTTCGGGACGGCCCTCTTTTTCTGTTGAAGGTGAATTGGATTTTCCTGGGCTCCCATCCAAACAATGGGCAGGTGGAGAGAGCAACCAGATCTGGGGATTCCCTGCGCCATTTTGGTCAGCTCAAGGGACGACGGGCCGCTTGTTGCCTTGGGGGGGAATTTTCCTAAATTTTTCCCCGGGCCGGATCAGCTGCTGCCTCGCCATTCTTTGTGGTGTACGGTCTACATCCCGCCCTCCCTCCCACTGTCATCTGCTTCAGACATTCCCGTTACAGCCATATGGTGACTTTTTTTTCTTGTGAGACATGTAGTATTTTTTAATGGTAATCTTTAATTTACTATATAGAAAATAAAACAATGCAATATCACCATTGTTTTTGAGGTTGTGTTTTTAGAGATCACTGGGTGGAATGAATTACATATTTATTGTCATCTACAGATTAGTATAAATCCATCAAAATCAAATTGATAGATTTTTTTAAGTTTTTTAAGGCTAAGGCTAAAAACCAGATTAATGTTTGCAATTGCACACCGGAACAAAGATGTACATTTTTGGGGGAAAATGTCCTGTGTCGCAAACTAAAATGGACTGTTTGGCCATAATGACTATCGTCTTTGGGGAAAAAGAAAGCTTGGGAAACCCAAAAACCATCCCCAAATGTAAGCACAAGAGTGGCAGCTCATGTTGTGAGGTTGTTTTTCTGCAGGGGGGAATGGGGACTTCCCAAAAAGGGGCGGAAGAGGAAAGAAAATTATTGGCAAAGCTGCAGCAATATTCAAACATCACCGAAAGTTTTTAAAGGTTGCGGAAATGGGTCTTCCCAAAAGGACAATACCAAAGCATATGCCCCCCCCCCCCCCCAAAATGGGCTTAAGGATAAAACCCAAATCAAAAGTTTTTTAAGTGGCCCCCTCACAAAGCCTATCTCATCATATTTAAAAATTTATGGCAAACTGAAAAGGGAGGTGGAGAAAGCAAACCCCCATGGTTTTAGTTTCCCTTTCTATCAACTATTATGAGAATTTGTGGGAAAAATTTTCCAAAAAATTTGACCCAAGTCATACAGTTTAAGGGGAATGC
>JAODAL010028038.1:0-53978 GCA_025379985.1 Phyllomedusa bahiana | reverse complement strand
GGAAATTTCAAACTAAATTAAAAGATGAAAAATACGATCTGAAGCCCCCAGGTAAGAACTATTGAGTTAGAAAAAACACAAAGGGGGGTATAGATTTTAAAAACTTTGTATAAGTACCGCCAGGATCAACCCAATTATATGACTCACGTCATATGGGGGTCAGCTGATCGTACCATTCCCCACTCAAGAGTATTCTGGATACACCATAATACCGCAAAAAATGATATCACATTATTTTAGCATAATATCCCATAGATAGCAACTATGGCCCCCTTACCCCCTCATCATGGGATTGATATAGGGTTGTGGGAGACATTCACCAACGTATACATATCACAACATATGTCAAATCTAATCCCATCCTTCTCAGAATGAAGTGAAAAAAATGAACGTTGCATTTTGAAGAGATGTCATTTTTCAATGCCATTAAATGCAATTATCATAATATATGGCTATATAGAGAAAACCTTTTGTTTCCATCTACCATTGGAGTATCATATATCCACCAGAAAAAATCTTCAATTAGAGATTAATACAAAAGTCAAATTCCCTATTGAGGCCCTTAGGGGTTAATGTTTCCAATTGGGTGAATCCAATAGGATTCTCTTTGTTTCAAATAATTGAGTTCTATCTCCTCCTCGCCTGGTATCTGTATGGAATCGATAACCAAATATCTAAGTTGTAAAAACATTATGGTTCTTTTCTATAAAATGTGCCGGAATTGGCAAAAGAAAATTCCTTCCCCTAATGGTCGATTTGTGTTTGGAAATGCGGTCTCGCACACTTGGGTAGTCTCCCCAACGTATGTGAACCGCACGACATTTGATTCATATAAAACCACAAAGCGAGATTCACATGTGAAGAACTGTCTGATCCTGATCTTCTTACCCATTTGGGGAGGGTCAAAAATTCTCCCCTGATTACATTTGAACATTGGCCACAACCAAGGCATGGATAAGACCTGTTTTCTGGATTGTAAAAAAGTCTGTCTAGGGAAATTTCACAAGACTACCCACATCTGCTCGAACACCTTGTCCCGTAAAATTTAATTATCTCTTGTAACAGCTAATTGGGAGGGAAAGAATTCTTCAATATTAGGATAGGCTTGGTGTAACAATGGCCAATTTTGCGGACAGCTCCTTGTATTTTTTGTACAAAGGGTGAAAAGGGGAAAAACCTTTCCATACTTTTTTGGGTTTTTTCCCCGGCCCTTTACTCTTCTGTTTAACCTATTTCTCTGCAAAAGGGTTTCCCCTCCTGGCCCCCCAATAGGGAATCCGGATACCCCTCTATTTTGGAATCAATCAGACATCTCTCCATTCAAAATATCACAAAAGATCCCAACCTAAACAATCCTGTTCACTCTCTAAACGAAAACTTGGAAAACCCCTTTTTAACGGATTTGGATTTTTACAAACAGTACCCCAAAAAGGGGCTTTTGGGGTTTCCGGGGTTTCTGAAAAAGGTAAAAATGTAAAAAATTGCCTCTAGAACCCTTTTTTAACAAGTGTCCAGAAAGTTCACTTCTTTTGGGCACAAAAAGTTTAATACTAAAACTCAATTCGGGATTTATCAAATTTAGGAATTCCCATAATTCCAAAATAGAAACCCCCGGGCCCCCCCCAAAAACCCCCAAAAAAATTTTCATCAATGTAGCGAACCCATAAATTTAGAAATAATTTTGATACAAAAATATAAATTTATAGACTAGGTTTCTTCCACATCTGAAAATTTTAAGCATTTGCAAAAATGGGGGGGGGCCATATTGGAACCCCCAATGGGGGGTCCCTCCCCCCTTTGGAAATTAAAAATCACCCCCCAAAAAAAAAATTTTTTCCCCCCAAATTTAAAACTGGAGTAAATAAAGGGCAAAAGTCTCTCAGTTCAAAATTTTGGGATCAAACCATCTTTTTCCAGCATTTTCCCTTTTAAAAGTTTTCCAAATTAACCTTTTGACATTTTCAATGGGAAAAAAAAAAGGCTATTGACATCAAAATGCCCAGTAAATAATCGCCCTCATCCAATGATGGAACAGTTTTTAATTTATTCAAAAAATCAGTAGTATCAAGAACAAAGGATTTGGTCTTGCGAATTATTGGTGATAATACTCTATCTAGAAAGATTGCTAAGGGAGACAAAACTGATTCTGTCGATGCAACAATAGGGCGGCCTGGTGGATTGTTTAACCTCTTATGTATTTTGGGTAATACATAAAATACCGGGATAATAGGATTTTGTTTATTTAAATAGTTTAATGACAGAAAATCGATAACCTTCTTCCCCAAGTATATCAATAAAGTAGATGCAATACGTTCTTGTATCCTTCTTTCAGGAATTATGTGGTACTCTCTCATAGGTTACAGTATCGGAAGTTGACTTTCAATTTCCTGTACGTAATTCTCCCTATCCATGATAACGATGGCCCCCGCCTTTTATCACCCGGTTTGATCGTTATCATTGCTTTAAATTTCTGGAGAGACTCAAAGAGCCACCGTTCCTCTGATGAAAAGTTAACAAGTATTTTAATTTGCCCCCTTTTTGCTTCTATCAAAATTTTTCAATCTCAATCTGTGTGAGTGTGTATATATTTTAACCCGGATGATTATTCCTGGGGTGGCATATATTTGCTCTTATTGAATAAACCCAAATAGTGTAATGATAAAAAATTTTGGTCGGGGGTTTCTATAGCCCTAACACAGAAAACTGTACCTTAAGTCGGCCCTGATCTGAAAAATCTTTGTAGTTCTTGTTCCAATAAAAACGTGTTAAGTGGGCATGTTGGACTAAAAGATAATCCTTTTTGTAGTAGGGAGATCTCAGAGGGAGCTAAATTGATGTTAGAAATATTTACAACAAGTGAGTCTCCCTTACCTTTGACCGAGTCTGTATGTTGGTGGGCATTAGAGCCCTTCTTGCTCCTCCCCCTCCTCGTTTGCCTCGATTTCTGTTGGCCCTGCCTCTGTCTTGTCCTAAAAAAAGTTGATCTCTATAGGAGGAAGCAGAAGCGTCACTCTCAGAAGATTAATTATGGTCATAGCCCATGTGTATATATCTATCTCCATAGGATCTATCCCATTGCCACCTATAAACACGTTTTAATTGGTAATCTTCTAGATCCCTCAAGAACTTTTTCCTTTTGTTAGATTCTATGAATTTCTTATGTTCATCAATCATTTTTTCAGTTTTAATTTTAATATTATTCCAGTCCTCTTCTGGGGTGCTGGATACTAATTGTTCCTCTATGCAACTAATTTTTTCATTCAATTCATCAATAGATTTATGCAAAAATTCTACATTAAGTAGTATAATGTCCAATGAGCAGGATGATGTGGACTTTCAGTCAAGATTTGAAGGCATTCTCAATAAATGCTCATTGGACATTATACTACTTAATGTAGAATTTTTGCATAAATCTATTGAAAATTAAATGAAAAAATTTTTTGCAAGAGGAACAATTATATCCAGCACCCCAAAGGGGAAGGAATAATATTAAAATAAAAAACGAAAAATGATTGTGAACAAGAAATTCATAGATCAAAAAAAAAGGGAAAAAAAGTTTTTGGGGGACTAGAAGATTACCAATCAAACTGTTTTAAGATGCAAGGGGGATAATTTTAGGGAATAATATATACCAGGGCAATACCATAATTCATCTTCTAAGTGACCTTCTGCTTCCCCCATAGAGATCAACTTTTTTTGGGAAAAGGGCAGAGGCGGGGCCAACAGAAATCAGGCAAACGGGGAGGGGGGGGCAAGAAGGCCTAATCCCCACCAACATAACTCGGTAAAAATTTAAGGGGAACTCACTTTTGAAAAATTTTCAAACATCAATCTATCCCCCTGAGATCCCCTACTAAAAAAAGGGTTTTATCTTTTAGTCAACAAGCCCCTTAACACTTTTTATTTGGAAAAAAAACTAAAAAGATTCTTCAGATCATCCGATTTAAGGGTACATTTTCTGATTTTGGGGGCTAAGAACCCACGACCAAATTTTTTATCATTACACTTTTTGGGTTTTTCAATAAGACAAATAATCCCCTAAATAACAATCCGGGTGAAACATATATAACATCACACAGATTAGTTTTAAAAAAATTTTGATAGAAGAAAAACGGGAAAATTTAAAATACTTGTCAAAACATTCATCAAAAAGGGATGCTTTTGATCTCTCCAGAAAAATGCAATGATAACGATCAAACCGGGGCTGAAAAAGGGGTGCCATCTTTTATCGGAAAAGGGAAATTCACAGAAATTGAAAGTCAACTTGCCGATACTGTAACCTATAAGAGTCCCACAAAATCCAAAGAAGTACAAGAACGATTGCATCTACTTTATTGATATTTTTGGAAAAAGGGGTTATCGATATTCTGTCATTAACAATTTAACTAAACAAAATCCTATTATTCCGTATTTTATGTATTCCCCAAAAACATAAGAGTTTTAAATAATCCACCAGGCCGCCCCTTTTTTGCATCGCAAATCCGTTTTTTCCCCCCTAGAAATTTTTTTCTAGATAGAGTTTTAAACCCATAATCCGTAAACAAATCCTTTGTTCTTGATACTACTGTTTCTTGAATAAATTAAAAACTTTTTCCATCTTTGGGGAAGGGGGCGATTATTTACGACTTTTAGATGTCAATAGCCTTTTATTTAATTGAACAGTCAAAGGTATTGGGCTAAAAAGGAAACTGCGGGAGAGGGTCGATCTAAATTTCGAACAAGAACTTTTGCCTTATTTACCCAATAAATTTTGGAAAAAAAAATTTTTTCTTTGGGGGGGATTTTTTTTTTACACCAAAGGAGAGGGACCGCCAGGGCTCCAATATGGCCCCCCCCATATGCAAATCTTATATGCAAATGTGAAGAAACCTTGTCTATACAAATATTTTGTATCAAAATTATCTTAATTAGGGGTTCGCTACATTGATGACATTTTTTGCATAGGGGGGGGCCCGGGAGTTTCTATTTTGAATTCAGGGAATTCCAAAATACATTTATCCAAATTGATTTTTAGTATTAACTTTATGCAACAGAAGTGAACTTTTTCGGACATTTAGTTAAAAAGGGTTCTAGAGGCATGTTACATTTGACCTTTAAACGAAACCCAGGGACCGAATAGCCTTTTGGAGTACGTTAAAACCATCCGAAATCCGTTAAAAATGGCCTTACCTAGATCTCAGTTTAAGAGAGTAACGGGAATTTTTTTCAGATAGGGATCTGTGTGATATCCGAATGGAAGATTTTCTGATAGATTCCAACTAGGGGATATCCGGATTCCCTATTGGAGGGCAGAGAGCCCTTACAAGAAAAGGGTAACACGAAGAGTAAAGGCCGTAAAACCCTAAACGTAGGGCCAATGTGGTTTTCCAATATCACCCCTTTTACAAAAATACAAGGACTGTCCCCAAAAATTGGCCATTGTTAAAACCCAAGCCTTCCTAAAATGAAAAAATTCTGTTCCCCTCCAATAGCTGTTACAAGAGATCATTAAAAATTTTTGGGGCAAGGGGGGTTCGACAATTTGGGGTAGTCTTTTGAAAGTTTTTAACAACTTTTTTTACAATCCCAGAAAACAGGTACTTATAGCCCTTTTTTTGGGCCAATGTTTTAAATGTAATCAGGGAGAATTTTTGACCCATCCACAAATGGTAAAAGACAGGATCAGACAGTTCTTTCACATGGAAAATCGCTTTGTGGGAAAAATACAAATGTCCGGCGGTCCCCCGCATACTTGGGGGGACTTTCCCATTGTGCAGACCGCATTTTCCAAACACAAATCACCCTTAGGAGGAAGGAATTCTTTTTGCCAATTCCCGGGACATTTTTTTTAAAAAAAGAACCATAATGTTTTTTACAAATTAGATTTTTCATTTACATTCCATACAGATACCACGGCGAGGGGAAGATAGAACTCAATTATTGAAACAAAAAATCCTTTGGGTTTACCAATTGGAAACATTAAACCCCCAAGGGCCTCAATAGGGGAAATTTTACTTTTTTAAAAATCTCTAATTGAAGATTTTTTCTGTGGATATATGAAACTCCAATGGTAGATTTGGAAAAAAAAGGTTTTCTTATAGCCTATATTAATAATTGCTTTAATGGCATTGAAAAAGACCTCTTCACAGCAACGTTTATTTTTTTCACTTCATTCTGAAAGGGGGGATTGATTTTTACATATGTTGTGATATGTATAAATTGGTGAAAGTCTCCCCACAACCCTATATCAAACCCCTATAGGGGTAAGGGGGCCTAGTTGCTATCTATGGGATATTTGCTAAAAAAATGGAATCATTTTTCGGTATTATGGGGTAACCAGAAAACCTTGAGTGGGGAATGGTACATCAGCTGGACCCTCCCTATAGACGTAGACGTCACTATAAATTGGGTTGATCCTGCGGTACTTATACAATGGTTATTAAATCTATACCCCCTTTGTATTATTCTAACATCACATAGATTCTTTTCCTGGGGCTTCATATCGCTATTTTTCATCTTTAATTTAGTTTTGAATTGCCGATACAGATTTTTAGGCACCGCATTACATGATTCAAGCGGGGCTTTGTATCCCAAGACCCCTAAAAAGAGCCCATGTACTGGATACGCATGCCTCTAAGCCCAGCTGTTAAACTCCAAGTTAGCTAATGGATATATTGCGCTGCGCGAGATCTAAAAACCCGCGCGTTTTTATTTGTCCGGAGTTCCCTTTAATTTAAAAAAAAGCATCATGCGATGCAGGTAAAGAGAAGGGGGGGGTTTTTGTTTTAAAAACTTTCCCCTATGAATTTTGGGTAACCCCCAAAATAGCTGCGAGACAAATTTACTATCTACTTAAAATTGGGTTTTAAATGCGGGAAACACTTTTATTTGGGACAACTTTTAAAAGTCCCCTATTTTTCCCAGTCAATATTTAACAAGTTTTTTTTTAAAACTCACATTAACTGATCAAAAGGGATTTTAAGATTAGGATTTGAAACTAATGGGGGAAGTGCCGGTATTGTGGGACTCATTCACGGATGTTTTTTGAGGTATATAGCAAAATTTTACTTACAAGTGATTTTAACACAGGGGGAATTTGAGATGTCAAGGACATTTATTGGCAAGCAAGGTTTCCAAGGATAACTTTTATCCTGTTGGTAAATTTTTTAAAACTCTTTTCAATGTGAATAATTATTGTTCTGTCAGTATTTTTTTTTGGTGTTGTAAAATAACAAAAAAAAATAAGAAATTTAAAAACTTTTTATTAGAACAATGGGGTTTTAAATGTGTGCACAACAAAACGACACTTTTTTAGAAAGTTATGTATACTAACAATTTGTGTTTTTTGTTTTTTTTAAATTTTTGAGATTCAGTTGAAAAAGGTCCATTTAGGGACCGAAACGTACCAAGTATGCGAATCAAAAAGATTTTTACAAAAAAGGAAATGTATTGATCTAAATTTTAATGAAACCGATATTTTTTTATGTTACCCAATAAAGTTTTTTTTTAAAAGAAATAATTGATACTGGGGGTGCAACTTTCTACCAAGAACTTATTGTTTATTTTTTGGTCTGCCCCAACTAAAACCCCAAATAGAGTGCCAAAACGTTTTCTCTATAAAAAATAAGGTGCTGTGAGACAGAAACGCTTGCAGGAAAGGGATAATCTCCAGGGTCTAGAAATGGCAAACAAGATTTGGGACCTGCGGTCCCCAGGCGGGGCGGCTGGGGTCCGGGGCCCCCACAGATGGGTTATTTAGGGTCCACCAGTTGAGCTGTTTATGAGCCCATCTGTGGAGCTTATTTTAGGGGCCCAGAATACAGCTACTGTAAATGACTGTACATCCTTCCTATGTTCTGTCTCTTGCTTTTTGTCTCTCTTTATATGTTTTATTGCCTCTTCTGAGGATGTATATGAAGTTAAAAACCAACTCCAGGTCCCACCGGGGGTTTCCCCAATTTCCCTGTGGGTCAATCCGAGCCTGGTCACAGGGCATCCCATTTTGTCATTTACGAACTTAAGAATTTGCTTCCAGAAACCCTGTATTTTGTTACACGACCACAGCAAGTGAAAAAAGGTGCCAGATGAGGAAAGACATTTTGAACATATATCCGGGAACTCCGGGCCTGAATTTATGGAATCTGGAGGTAGAATAGTGTGCCCGATGAAGGATATACGGCTGTGTCGCCCTTTCGCCATACTATGGGGAAACGAATTTGGGTGTGTCCAGCGCTTGCGTCCATTGAGCATCAGAGATATGTCCGGCAGCCCCCTCCCATGTGTTCTTCTTTGTCTGAAATGGGGTTTCCAACCTTTTCCCTCACAACAAACTAAAAACCAAAGAAAAAAGCCTCGACGTGGGGGAGAAACAATATTGGGGGGTAGGAAATTTGAAGGTCAGTGGAATTTTAGAATTGTGCCTCGCGGTGACAAGCTGCAAAATATGAAAAAAAAATTCCGTAATAGGAATGTTGAACTCAAATGCCAGTTTGGAAAGATTTTTTAAAAGGGGGTTGTCTACATTGATTATCTTTCCTCAGCCTGTTTTCTTTGGTTTTATTTTGAATTCAGGGGGTGTTTTATTGGCTTCTACAGGCTGATAGAAGCCAGGTCTTAGCTATAGCAACCAGTGCTGGGAGCCTATATGAAGTTTAACGGGTTTGTAGCACAGAAAACCCGTGCTGGCAACCTTCAGGAGGCAAAAGTCTGTAGCTATAGCGACCAGCACTGGCAGCCTATCAGGAGAGATCAAACAGGTCTGTAAGCAGTGTGGGGCTATCAGGAAAGATGAACAGGCTGTAGCATAAGCGACCATGATGGCGGCTAAGAGAGATCGAAACAGGTCTGTAAGCTATAGCGAACCAGTGCATGGCAGCCTAAGGAGAGATCAACCGTTGTAGTATAGCGACCAGCATGGCAGCCTAATATTAAGAGATTGACAGGCTGAGCTATAGCGACCTGAGGAGCTGATGCAGCCCATACAAGATGGGGATATCTAGGAATAGGTAGGACACTGTTAATGGACACATATTGCAAAGTTACTTGTTTTTGCAAGATCTTTAACATAAAAAGCAGCGATCCTTGTAGTAAGACAACCCCTTTAAGGGTGAGAATGTGATATAATTGAGAAATGAATACCACTCCCTTCTGTAGCCAAACAGATATCAAGGGTAAGTGCCATGTACCCATCAAGCCCTGTAGTTTATTATATGCATTTAACTTTTTTCCAAATTAGTAGATGTTGTCTAAGGATCCCCGAGCACTGACCGGCACGCATCCCCTGAATTTGTGCTGAGAAAAGGAAATGAGGTGGAAGCGTATGTGAGGAACCAGTAGGTTTAATTACCAGCTCCATGACTCTCACACAATGGCTGGTGTGCCATCTGACCAGATGAGCGAGCTGAGCCGCCCAATAGTATAATTGCAAATCAGGAAAAGAGGCGCCGCCAAGATCCCAAGGGGGTTGTAGGACTTACACAGAAAGACGAGCCCTTCCATTGTTCTGTATAAAGGAGATCAGAACGGAGTTCTGAAAACTCTGGCATTTAAAGGGTTTGTCTCACTACAGGGATCGCTGCTGCTTCTTATGTTAAACATCTTGCAAAAACAAGTCACTTTGTAATATGTGTCCATTAATAGTGTCCTACCTATTCCTAGATATCCCCTCCTTGTATGGGCTGCATTAGCTCCTCAGGTCGCTATAGCTACAGACCTGTTTGATATATCCTGATAGGCTGCCAGCACTGGTCGCTTAGCTACAGACCTGTTGTCTCTCCTGAGCTGCCAAAGCCTGGTCGCTTATAGCTACAGACCTGTCTTTATCTACCTCCTGATAGCTGCAAACAAGGTCGCTATAGCTACAGACCTGTTTGATCTATCTAGATAGTGTCCTAGCGCTGGTTCTATTATGCAACAGACCCTGTTTGGTCTTCCTGATAGGCTGCCAGCACTGGTCGCTATAGCTACAGTCCGGTTTGATCTCTACTGATAGGCTGCCAGCACTGGTGCTATGGCTACAGACCTGTTTGATCTCTCCGATAGGCTGCCAGCGCTGGTCGCTATGCTACAGACTTGTTTGATCTCTCCGATAGGCTGCCAGCACTGGTCGCTATAGCTACAGACCTGTTTGATCTCTCCACTGATAGGTTGCCAGCACTGGTCGCTATAGCTACAGACCTGTTTAATCTACTCCTGATAGGCTGCCAGCACTGGTCGCTATTAGCTACAGACCTGTTTGATCTCTCCTGATAGGTTGCCAGCAATGGTCGGTATAGCTACAGACCTGTTTGATCTATCCTGATAGGCTGCCAGCACTGGTCGCTATAGCTACAGACCTGTTCAATCTCTCCTGATAGGCTGCCAGCGCTGGTCATTATAGCAACAGACCTGTTGGGTCTTTCCTGATAGGCTGCCAACACTGGTTGCTATAGCTACAGACCTGTTTGATCTCTCCTGATAGGCTGCCAGCACTGGTCGCTATAGCCACAGACCTGTTCGATCTATCCTGATAGGCTGCCAGTGCTGGTCGCTATATCTACAGACTTGTTTGATCTCTCCCGATAGGCTGCCAGCACTGGTTGCTATAGCTACAGACCTGGCTTCTACTGCAGCCTAGTAGAAGCCAATAAACCCGCCCCTGAATTCAAAATGAAACCAAGAAAACAGGACGGAGGTAAGAGGAATCAATGTAGTGAGACAACCCCTTTAAATAAATTGGGGACTGCAGAGGCACATACAGTATTTTTTGAAACAGGACCATCTTTACCAGACTAATTTTGACCATAAGAGACAAAGGGAGCCTATTCTAACCATTGACCTTATTACGCAGGGGTAACGTTTAGATCATCGAATTCTGCCGAGTTTCTAGATACATTCACACCTAAATACGTGCGTTGAGAGGATCATTGAAGTTGGTTATTCACAACCAGCTGCGAGGGAACCAACACACTAAGAGGCAATAAGCAGGATTTGCCAACATTTACCCGCAGACCCTAATATTGCCCAAAGCTACTTGCTACCTCCAACGCTCTTGAAAGGGACACCTCGGCATCTTGCAGATACTGTAGAGCAGAGTATTGTCAGGTTATAAGCTTACTTTCTCATGACGTGGGGCTTTAAGAAAACCCACTATATCTGAATCTATGCACACACGGACAAACAAATGAGACTGATTACTTGTTTACTTTGAGCTCTGAAGCCTTTTGCTCTATAGATAACATCTCCCGCTCTGATGTCGGTGCAATTAGAAGAGCTGTGAACACGGAGCTGATAGGCTAATCGCTGCTATAGAACCACCCACAGCTGAGCCAGGAAGAGGGAGGATGCGTGAATCGGAAGCTGCTTTTTTTTTTTTACTCTAGTGTACACAACTTCAGAGTTGAAAAGGGGTGAAAGCCAGTGCTTATCAGTGCTTTGTTTGAGACAACGCACTGTGTTTTCGAGCTGCCGTCTCTCCCTGCTCTCAGATAAGCCAAAGAGCAGAGGGAGGCGTGGAGAGCAGGATGGTAACCAGGGAAACCTGAGTGCACTCAGAGCAGATAAAATCTTTTACTTCCGGACCAAGGCAATATCAAAATGTATTTAGTAAAATTAATTTACCTTTCCCCACATGTTGAAAGCTAATCATTTTAGTGAGCAACTTCTTATGGAATTTATATGTATGTTACACCATGGACCACATGTATGAAAACTGTCTAGGTCTAAAAATCCACTTTGTTGCCCATAGCAACCAATCAGAGCCCGTAACAATCAATCAGAGCGCCCCTCTCATTTTTCCAGAGCACTCTATGAAGTGAAAGGGACGCTCTGGTTGCTATGGCCAACAAAGTGAGTTTTAGACCTGGACAGTTTTCATACATGTGGCCCTATGTGTTTTTATTATGTCAGGAGTGTCACCCATTACTACTACATATAAAAGCTATGGCCTCCTGACTAGCATGCATGCTCAGTAGATACTTTTTTTTACTGAGCATGCGTGCTAGTCCGGAGGCCTTCGCTTCTGTAGTGTGGCCACTTACTGCCTTACCCGAAAGCTGTGTCACATTGCTTTGTATGCTGTGACCTTTTATTAGGGGTGTGCGGCTTTAGTATAGAAGCGTGAGCTGATCTGTTAATTGGCGTGCATGCCCAGTAGATAATTATCTGCTGGATATGTGCACTAGTCGTGCAGCCGCCCGGCACTTCTGTCGTGCAGCCGCCCGGCACTTCTGTCGTGCAGCCGCCCGGCACTTCTGTCGTGCAGCCGCCCGGCACTTCTGTCGTGCAGCCGCCCGGCACTTCTGTCGTGCAGCCGCCCGGCACTTCTGTCGGCAGCGCCCGCACTTCTGTCGTGCAGCCGCCCGGCACTTCTGTCGTGCAGCCGCCCGGCACTTCTGTCGTGCAGCCGCCCGGCACTTCTGTCGTGCAGCCGCCCATTGCCCCTCCTGAATGAAACATTGCACTATAGACAGTCGATGGACACTGTGTTCGAAGAGGGCAGTGGGTGGCTACACTGTAGAAGCGCTGGCCTCCTGACTGGCGAGCATGCCCAGCAGCCCAACAAGTCAGGCAGCAGGCAGGCGCTTCTACTGTGTATGCATTAGTGTGAGAATGCCATGCCGAAAATAATACTGTAAATAATTTTTTTTAAAAACCACGATGTAACATACATATAATTTCAATAAAGTGTATAAGGGTATGTTCACACGGCATGTTGGATCCGTTTTTCATTACATGAAATCTGCATCCAAAAAACGTATCCAAAAAAACGCATCTGCAAATGCGTTTTTGGATAGGTATTGCAGGCGTTTTTGGATAGGTATTGCAGGCGTTTTTGGATAGGTATTGCATGCGGTTTTCGGATACAGTTTTCAATGCGTTTTCTTTCAAATCACAGACATTAAAATTTTAATCCATTGTGTTTTTCGGAAGCGAGAGCGCATCCAAAACGTACCCAAAAGTGTGTTGTGTTTTTTTTGGATCCGTTTTTCAGGCTCCAAAAAAAACGCACTCCATTGTTTCCTATGGGGATTTCACTTGCGTAAAATGCAAGTAGAATTGAAGTGACAAATTCAGGGCTGTGGAGTCGGAGTCGGTGGCTATTTTGAAGGAGTCGGAGTCGTCATAAAATGGACCGACTCCGACTCCCAAAATATATAATAAGTTGGTCCAGATAGTTCGATGCAAAGAGAGGAATTGGGTCCGGCCGGTGCTACTGCTCCCATATCTTCAGCCTTATCACATGAGGAGTATAATTGATGACATGGAGCAGGCAAAGCACTGCCCAAGGGGAAAAGACTTTGCTCCCATTGCAAACAGATTTCAGCAACATTTTTTTCACCTGTTTTCAAAGATGTAGAAGAGTTTAACCATTCATCAAAACTGACTGTGGCTGAGGCAATTCCTTTATACCCTGACATTGTTAGAGATGTTGACCCTGTGGTCACCGCTTTTCCACCAACCCAAGTTAGTGTAGAGAGGACGTTCTCTAGCCTGGAAATAATGAGATCAGATGTGAGGTCATGTATGCAGGATCTGATGGAGGCAATACTATTTCTCAGAACAAATTCAGAGACTCCACGAATGTTCCTGCAGTGTTTTGCATAGTTACAATGTTTTTGTGGTCTAAAGTCATATCCAATAAATATATTTTACACTGACAAGCAAAATGGTAACAATGGTTTGAACTTGTGATTTTCAGGCTCCATACCTCTCCATCCACTACAGCTTTGTACATGAGGCTACTGTAATTTTATATACAGTCATCTTACCTATTGTAAGGGTTCGGTGGATTCGCTGGACCTCCGCAAGCGATGATAGTTTAGCCACGCCAGGGAGCGGAGTCTAAGTAGCACCCGGTATTCACCAGAGCCCGCCGCAAAGCAGGATGGACTTGCTGCGGCGTGAGGCTACCAGGTCGCTACCCGACGTGACTTGCTTGCGATGGCGGCCGGGGTACTGCGTGGTACAGAATTGTAATCCGGAGGCGTAGTCAGGGACAGGCAGAAGGTCAGGACAGGCGGCAGAGGTTCGTGGTCAGGGCAGGCGGCAAACAGGCAAGGTCAGGAACGTAAGCAGGCGGACTGGTACACGGGAAATCAATATGGATACTAGAACTCACTGACACGTAACGCACACCAACAGACTGGCAAGGAGTGTTGGGGGCGTATATCTTATCTAGGACCAGCGCCCGGTAATAGACCAAGTACCAGGACACTGGCCCTTTAAATCCAGACCAGTCGTCGCGCGCGCGCTCCTTAGGAAACGTGCGCGCGGCGGCTGGGACGGACCGGCGCGGCGTTCACAGGAGCGTGGCGTGGTAAGGGGACCGGCGCCCGGCCAGCAGGGGAATGGTCGCGGGCAGCCGCGGCACCCGCGCCGGACCCCCTGCGGGCAGGGGGGCGGCCGCGGGGAGCAGCGGTGCCCGCGGCCCCCATGACACCTATCTTATACATAAATTTGACTTGCAAGTATTTAGCATCTGCTTAGGTCTGCAGATTCTTTCCTGTAACTGCATTGTTACTGTTTTGCTCCTAAAAATTAAAATGTTAATTTTTATTATTTTGTTACTATTTTGGAAATCCATCTTTGGTTTTCAATACTGCCTGAATCCTTCTGGGCTCTGAATCAGACTCAAGCATATCTTGACCAAAATCTGCTCCCAGGTCTCTTCTACACATTCCCAATGTTGGTGCAGACTGGACTTGGATACAAATACAGCTTTTTCTTTAACTCTAACCACAAGTGTTCAAAAGATCAAAACATTGTTACCCTTTGCTTTCATGTCGTTCTACCTAAATAGTTTGATTATTGATCATAAGGGTGATAAACACCCGGATGTTACCTTTTTTACTACAGTAAAGTTTCACTTAAACATGCGCCCGTGTATGAGGGAGTCAGGAGTCGGAGGTTTGGGAAACTGAGGAGTCGGGGCTTCGGCTTGCCGACTCCACAGCCCTGGTGACAATTCTTTAAACGGATCTGAAAAACGCTGTGTGAACATTCCCTAAAGATTGTTTTTGCCATTATGATTATAGTAAAAAAAAAAAAATTAACTGGACAACCCCCTAAAAATAAAAAAACAAAAAAAACAAGAAAAAAAGCAACATACCCTCATCTTCTTTCGGTCCCCAGTTCCAGCGCCGCATCCTTCTGACCTTTTGTCATGCTTGCACTTCTGAATGGGGACATCACTGCTGCAGCCACTGATTGGCTACATCGGTCCCCTGCCACTAATTTCCATCACCGTTTGGAAGTGAACAGTTCCAAGTGGTAATGTAAGTAGATGCGTGTCACTGCAGCAGCCAACAACGGTGAAGGTCATGCTTTTATTTCTGAATGGGGACAACAGAAGACCAAGTATTTTACCTGGGAACGGGGGCCCTGGGAAAAGGGTAATTTTTTTTTTTTTTTTTTAATTATTATTTTAATGGGGCCCTAGGAGCCAGTCGTTAGATTGTATTCTAAATTGGACAGCCCCTTTAACACAAAATTATCATTGCCTTTTAATCGTAAAAACTATATTTTTTTGGACTCTGTAAAATGGCCAAACAGTGGTGGATCCTAAAGGTTACCTGACTGACCTGAATTCCATGATCCCGACACATGGAGGAGACATCAAGTAAGTGTGTTTATTGTGGCCTAAAATACTTGTACTATAGAATAATGAAAAAGAACCCCGGCACTCAGTCCCCTTTGGGGAAATGCACAAAACCAAAAAGGGGTTTGCATTAGAAAAAAAAAATAGGGCACTCCAATGGTTTAAAAAATTTTCTTAAATCTTTATTTTATACAAAAAAACTTCAATTATCCAAAATGCCAAATGTCAAAAAACCGCTTCATATTGGTAAACACGCATTTTATCAAAGATTCAAATTGAATCTTTTTATAAAATCGTGTTTAATATTGAAGTCGCTTTTTGAATTTGGATTTTTGGAATAAATTAATTTTATTTTAAAATAAAATTTAAGAAAATTTTAAAACCCTTGGAGTGCAACCTAAAATACTTGTACTGTCACCAAGACCCCCCCCCTGATTTACTTTTGAAAAAAAAAAAAAAAAAAAAAAAAAAAAATAATATAATATTACCCCCATCTGCAGGTTTTTCTCACTATTGACATTAAATCGAATAAACTTCCCCGTTTTAGGGCAATTAGGAACCAAAATTATTTCTATTTGCCCAAATGCAGAAAAATAGAGAGCATTTTTAAGGCATTTTTATTACTTTCTGCCCAAACCCAAAATTTCCATACACTGGGATTACTTTGGCTTTTAAATAATTTGGGACCCCGGCCCCTTTGATATGCGTCTTTGAAGCTTCTGATAGGTTTATGGGGAACATCTGAGTTTTTGAGAAAGTGTGGATATATTTTTTTTTGTACACCAAAAAACACTGCTTCTGTGTGTAACATATGGGGAAAATCTAAAGAAATCGCCAAATATCGAAGAAATTGGACTTGCACAAGTCGGATCACTTTTTGGATGCAATTTCCGATCCCGAAGGGGCCTCGTTCAACTGTCAAACAATTTTACACAAGTACAAACAAATGGGAAGTGCACATCATACCCCTCAGGAAGGATATGGGTTCAATTTTCAGATATTAATTTCTTTGGTTGACATTGCATAAACAACCCCAAAAACAAAAAACAAAAAAGGCCTTGTGAAGATGCTGGGGGAAAATGGGGAAATTTTGTCCCCTAATCCACATGAAACGAGTACTGTTCAACATGGGCTAAAAGGGCCCCTCTGCCCGAAGAAGCCATTACTCCAAAAGAAACACATAAAAGCCAGATTCATGTTTGCAAATGCACAGGAACAAAGACCTACATTTTTGGAGACATGTCCTGTGGTCTGATGAAACTAAAATTGAACTGTTTGGTCATAATGACCATTGTTATGTTTGGAGTAAAAAGGAAGAAGCTTGGAAGCCTAAGAACACCATCCCAACTGTGAAACACGGGGGTGGCAGCATCATGTTGTGGGGTTGTTTTGCTGCAGGAGGGACTAGGGCACTTCACAAAATCATGAGGCATCATGAGGAAAGAAGATTATGTGGCAAATACTGAAGCAACATCTCAAGACATCAGCCAGGAAGTTAAAGCTTGGGCGGAAATGGGTCTTCCAAATGGACAATGACCCGAAGCTACTGCCAAACTGGTTACAAAGTAGCTTAAGGAGAACCAAGTCCATGTTTTGGAATGGCCATCACAAAGCCCTGATCTCAGTCCTATTGTAAATTTATGGGCAAAGCTGAAAAGCCAGGTGCGAGCAAGGCGACCTCCAAACATGGCTCAGCTACACCAGTTCTGTCAGGAGGAAGGGGCCAAAATTCCTACCAACTATTGTGAGAAGCTTGTGGAAGGATCCAGAACGTTTGACCCAAGTCCTACAGTTTAAGGGCAAAGCTGCCAAATACTAATGAAATGGAGGAAACTTCTGACTTTGCAGAAAGTAATAAAAATGCCTCAAACTCTCATTATTCTGCATTTGGCAAATATAAATAATTTTGGTTCCTAATTGACCTAAAACGGGGAAGGTTTCTTCTGATTTCATGACAGAGAGAGAGAAAAACCTGCAGATGTCGGGCTTTTTTATATAGAGTATGATGGTAATATAGTGTTTGGTTTGTAAATGTGTTTTTAGTGTGTGTGTGTATTTATATTTATATATTATATTTTTGTAATGAGTGTGTGTGTGTGTGTATATTGTATAATATTATAATATATTATATATATATATATATATATATATATATATATATATATATATATATATATATAAAAATAAATTTATTTTTATTTTTCCCCACCAGTGATATTAAGAAAGCTCGCCTACTACTAAAGTCTGTACGGGAGACCAACCCTCACCATCCGCCGGCCTGGATTGCATCTGCTCGTCTGGAAGAAGTTACAGGAAAATTACAAGTAGCTAGAAACCTCATCATGAAAGGCACGGAGATGTGTCCTAAGGTGAGCAGCATGTTCTGTTCTTGTAGGTGTGTTATAGGGAGGGGAACATGTAGTACAAGGCTTTGTAAACATCCCTTGTGTTGGCACAGTCCATTGCCTTATCACTTCTGTGGTCACAACAGACCACTCTACCCTCCCAGCGCGGTTCCTAATTGGATGGAGAATGAAAGTTCGGGGACGCTCGCACACAGAGCCGCAGGCAGATGTGACTCTGAAGTAAGCTCCGTTTATTAACAGCTCGCGTCAGTTTTTAAACTTTAGTGACAAAGGAGGCGCAGGTTTCTTGACAAATAATACACTCCTAAACAACCTGAAATTTAGTAGTATTAATAATAATAACCTACGTATACTGCATGGAACATCACTACGGGGTGGGCCATTTATATGGATACACCTAAATAAAATGGGAATGGTTGGTGATATCAACTTCCTGTGTGTTACATTCATATATGGGAGGGGGGAAACTTTTCAAGATTGGTGTTGACCATGGCGGTCATTTTGAAGTTGGCCATTTTGGATCCAACTTTATTTTTTCCAATGGGAAGAGGGTCATGTAACACATCAAACTTATTGAGAATTTCACAAGAAAAACAATGGTGTGCTTGGTTTTAACTTTATTCTCTCATTAGTTATTTACAAGTTTATAACCACTTATAAAATGTGTTCAAAGTTCTAAGGGGGTCAGATCAGGAGACCTTGGTGGCCATTCAACAGGCCCACGATGACCAATCCGCTTTCCAGGAAACTGCCTTCTTTATGCACTGAAGATGGCACGTTCCCTGAGTTTTTCCATCAAGATGGTACAACAGCACAAGCACATTATGGGTTTCAGGACCGAGCATTCCTACATGAACAGTTTCCTGGAAAGTGGATTGGTCGTCGTGGGCCAGTTGAATGGCCACCAAGGTCTCCCGATCTGACCCCTTAGACTTTTATCTTTGGGGTCATCTGAAGGCATTTGCCTATGCTGTGAAGATACGACTGGAAGCCTGTGCGAGCATGTCTTCTGCGGTGTTGCTATCAGTGTGTCAAGAGTGGGAGAAGAGGGTTGCATTGACAATCCAACACAATGGGCAGCACTTTGAACACATTTTATAGACTTTTAAATAACTCATGAAAGAATAAAGTTACGTTACAACCAAGCACACCATTGTTTTTCTTGTGAAATTCTCAATAAGATTTATGTGTTACATAACCCTCTTCCCATTGGAAATAATAAAGTTGGATCCAAAATGGCCCACTTCAAAATGGCCGCCAGGTTCAACACCTATCTTGAAAAGTTTTCACCTTCCCATATACTAATGTGGCACAAACAGGAAGTTGATATCACCATTCATTCCCATTTTATTATGGTATATCCATATAAATGGCCCACCCTGTACTATGGAGATGTTCCGTAATGTGAACAGCGCCTGATAGTAGCTTCTTTTTCTCCTCCTGGATGTGTTACCTTGAATTAAGAAGTGAGATAATGGGTTCTGTAGAATAGGCATGGCACTCGGTAAACCTAGCAGGAGGCCCAAAACCAGAGTTTACTCAAGTTCAAAGAATTTCTATCACACCCCCCATCAAGAATTTTGTAGCGTCCATTGGTCAGCGCCTATTATCTCTTGTGTGGTGGGCGCAGCACTGCGCCGCCGTTTCCATTTATAGCTGAAACCACAATGCCTAATGTGAACAGGGCCTTACATGGACCCCATATATTCATGGTCACAGTCCCCCAGAGTGAGCCACTTTTGGGCAGGGGTGCTTCCTTTCTGTGATGCCCACATAGGGTACACGAATAGGAACTGTTGGTCTTTGTTAGATAAAATATAGTAATTTGCATGTCATTTTTTTTTTCCCATGTAGAGTGAAGATGTCTGGTTGGAGGCCGCTCGATTGCAGCCCGGAGACACAGCAAAAGCGGTGGTGGCTCAGGCCATCTGTCACCTCCCACAGTCTGTGCGGATCTACATCCGAGCCGCGGAGCTGGAAACTGATCTCCGAGCGAAGAAACGGGTGTTACGAAAAGGTGAGTGGTACAATATAGGTAAAGGGGTGTTCCCACCATGCACTCTGACATATCAGGATATGCCACCAAAGTCTGATCGGTGCATGCCCCTGACAGTCTCTGCTCGGTATGGAGAGCTGGTCCCACATGCACACAGCTCTCCATTCTGTTCTATGGGAGTTCCCGGTACCTGGGAGCGCTGTGTTCTCTATTTTATTCTAGGGGATTTTCCCCTGTACAGGAGAGCGCTGTGTTTCTCCATTTGTTCTATGGGGTTTCCCAGTACAGGGGAGCGCTGTGTTCTCATTCTGTTCTATGGAGTTCCCAGTACAGGGGAGGCTGTGTTTTTCCATTCTGTTCTATGGGATTTCCGGTTCAGGGGAGTGCTGTGTTCTCCATTCTGTTCTATGGGATTCCCGTACAGGGAGTGCTGTGTTCTCCATTCTGTTCTATGGGAGTTCCCAGTACAGTGGAGTGCTTTGTTCTCCATTCTGTTCTATGTGAATTCCCAGTACAGGGGAGCGCTGTGTTCTCCATGCTGTTCTATGGGAGTTCCCAGTACAGGAGAGCGCCGTGTTCTCCATTCTGTTCTATGGGAGTTTCCAGTACAGTGGAGCGCTGTGTTCCCCTTTTTCCAATTGGGGGCCCTGTTTCTAGCGGGAGTTCCCAGTACAGGGGAGCGGCGGGGTTTGGCCGTACTTTTAACTCCCATAGAAGAGAATAGAGGGTTGTAAGCAACCTCTCCATTCTGAGCCGGGAATTTCGGGGGCCCGTTCCGGAGATTGGTGTGGGGCCCAGAGGTGGGCCATGCATCTTTTACTATTTGATGGCATATCATATTGATACGCCATCAAAGTGCATGATGGGAGCACCCCATGAACTTCTACTAAATTGTTACATGTTTGTACTAATCTCCTGTCTGTTGATTGGCACAGCTCTAGAACACGTTCCGAATTCTGTGCGTCTGTGGAAAGCCGCTGTGGAGCTGGAGGAACCAGAGGATGCTCGGATCATGTTGAGCCGTGCTGTGGAGTGCTGCCCCACCAGTGTGGAGGTAAGTCTGCTTAGCTTTTTTGGGGGTCGCATCTTCTCTCGATGTATACGTCATGATGGTACCATGTCTGTATCAGAGCCCTTTGGTAGCTGGGCAGCAGAGATGAAGGGCCTATTTTGCTGCCTTCCTACATTTTCTCTGTTTATCCTCCAGCTTTGGTTGGCCCTTGCCAGGCTTGAGACCTATGAGAACGCCCGCAAGGTTTTGAATAAAGCACGTGAAAATATTCCCACCGACAGACATATTTGGATTACAGCTGCCAAGTTGGAAGAAGCCAATGGGAACACTCAGATGGTGGAGAAGATCGTAGACAGAGCCATCACCTCTCTGAGAGCCAATGGAGTAGAGATCAATCGGGAACAGTGGATACAGGTTGGCTTTGAGGGTTGCTCCTAATTATTTAAAGGAGGGCACCCACCATAGACTTGGCCCCCAAAAGTCTTGGCTCGTAAGCAAGAGCCGGACGCAATTGCGCACATCTCTCCATCCTGTTCTATGGGAGTTCTGAGTATGGCTGAACACAACGCTCTCCTGTACTGGGAACTCCCATAGAAAATGGGGAACACAGCGCTCCCCTGTACTGGGTACTCCCAGAGACCAGAATGGAGACCTCAGCGCTCCCTATACTGGAACTTCTAGAACAGAATGGAGAGAACACAGCGCAACCCTCCCCTGTACTGGGAACTTCCATAGAACAGAATGGAGAGAACACAGCGCACTCCTGTACTGGGAACTTCCATAGAACAGAATGGAGAGAACACAGCGCTCTCCTGTACTGGGAACTTCCATAGAACAGAATGGAGAGAACACAGCGCTCTCCTGTACTGGGCACTCCCATAGAACAGAATGGAGAGAACACAGCGCTCCCCTGTACCGGAAGCTCCGATAGAACAGAATGGAGAATCGTGTGACCGGCACCTATAACACTATTGATATGGTATCAAAATGCATGATGGACACCCCTTTTAGTTGGATTGCTGACTCTTCTAGTATGAGGCAGCTGAATGGACAGTTTCCATCTTGCTTGTGGTACAGCTGTTCTTTCAATGTGCATTTCTGTTACGCTATAGGATGCGGAGGAGTGTGACAAAGCTGGCAGTGTGGTGACGTGCCAGGCAGTAGTGAGAGCAGTCATCGGTATTGGCATAGAGGAAGAGGACCGGAAGCACACGTGGATGGAAGATGCAGATAGTGTAAGTCACTGTATTATAAATTATCCTGATTAATATCTCTGTGGTCATTGCAGAGGTCACTTATTTCTTCTCGTATTGCAGTGCGTCTCCCATGGTGCCCTGGAGTGTGCGCGAGCCATCTATGCACATGCCCTTCAGGTTTTCCCCAGCAAGAAAAGCGTTTGGCTCCGAGCAGCCTATTTTGAAAAGAACCATGGTACAAGGTATGTTGGGATGTCTTCAAATGTATTTAACCCCTTAATGACATAAGACATACACTTACGTCATGAGGGTGGTGAGTGGGTAGGGACTGGATTCGGTCTCTGCACATGCTTCATGCACGGCAGGTAATGGCTCTAAGTTACAGTCTGGACCTGCCGCTAACAGCTGGGATTGCTCCAATCCCGGCATTTTCACCACTTAAATGCCACGGTTGTCGACATTGCAGTAACTGTGGCTTGTAAGGGATTAAAGGGGTTGTCTCACTACCAGGATTGCTGCTTTTTATGTTAAAAATTTTGCAAAAACAAGTAATTTAGCAATGTGTGTCCATTAACAGTGTCCTACCTATTCCTAGGTATTTCCCTCTTGTATGGGCTGCATCAGCTCTCAGGGTCGCTATAGCTACAGAAAGTGTTTAGATCTCTCTTGATAGGCTGCCAGCGCTGGTCGCTATAGCTACAGACGTGTTTGATCTCTCCTGATAGGCTGCCAGCGCTGGTCGCTATAGCTACAGACCTGTTTGATCTCTCCTGATAGGCTGCCAGCACTGATTGCTGTAGCTACAGACCTGGCTTCTACTGCAGTCTAATAGGAGCCAGTAGAAAAAAGGACTGAGGTTAGATAAATCAATGTAGTGAGACAACCCCTTTAAGGAATGATGCCGCCCAACATTCCACGTCCCCCAACCCCCCACTATGTGGATTGTGAGGTGCCGACCAGTTATAATGGCATCTGGGGGCCTAATAAAGGCCTTCACAGCTGCTATCTTATTACTTCTACACCCTGCAAGTGGGGAGTTGCTATTGTATACTGTTCTGCAATATATATCAACTGCAGAACAGTGTTTTTTTAAATTTTAAAGTACCCCCCCCCCCACCTTTTGCCGTTTTGGAAATAAAATAAAAAAATATAAAAAGTTAAAGGAGTTGTCTCACTCCATTGATTCATCTCACCTCAGTCCGGTTTTCTCGGTTTCATTTTTGAATTCAGTGGAGTGCGTGCTGGTTTCTATTGGACAGCAGTGACAGGTCTGTAGCTATAGTAACCAGTGCTGGCAGCCTATCAGGAGAGAGTGAACAGGTCTGTAGCTATAGTGACCTGAGGAGCTGATGTAGCCCATACAAGAGGGGATATCTCAGAATAGGTAGGACACTGTTAATGGACAAATATTGCAAAGTGACTTGTATTTGCAAGATCTTTAACTTAAAAAGCAGCAATCCCTGTAGTGAGACAACCCCTTTAAACATAATTGGTATCGCTGCTTCCATAAGTCTGATTTATTAAATTATAATATTTATCCCCTATAGTGAACTCCATAGGAAAAAAATACCCATTACCAAAATTTAATATTTTTGGTCATTTTGTCTCCACAAAACATTGGAATAGAAAGTAATGAAAAAGCTGCAAGTATCCTAAATGGTACCAATAAAAACCGCATTTCAGCCTGGAAAAAATTAATACTCACCGCTCAATGGCTGGACTATACACTGAATCCCAGTAGCAGGCTCTAGATAAAAATTCACCCCAGAATGCAAAAAGCCACAGTATAACACATAGGGAGACTGCACAAATGCAACAATACCAATGAAATTGCATATCGATAAGGCGATACAAAGGGTAACGGCATTCATGCAGGTACAACATGCTGGGTTACAGCCAATGTTGCCCATAATATACAAATGGGCAGGCTGCCCGTAGCTACTGTATCAACGAATACCTCATATTTGATATTTTTCCGGTATGTTATTTTTTTGCCCAAAAATACTGGGGAGCTTAGGGTTTTGTATTTTGTACAGGACAACCCTTTAAGTGCTTGGCAGCCTGCCAATTTGAATATTATTGGCTGTAACCCAGCATGGTGTACCTGCATGAATGGCGTTACCCTTTGTATCGCCTTATCTATATGCAATTTCATTGGTATTGTTGCATTTGTGCAGTCTCCCAATGTGTTATACTGTGGCTTTTTGCATACTGGTGTGAATTATCTAGAGCATTTGCTCATTAATGACCGACACCTGCTATATATTTCCCATGTAGCACATGGGCCAGAGATGCCTGCTACTGGGATTCAGTGTATAGTCCAGCCATTGAGCGGTGATTGTACCTTTTGTAGTTTGTTTTTTTTTTTAAAGTAATTTCTGTCCCATTTTTTTCTGTGATTTTATTGGAAAAAAATAATCCCTCACTCAGGTTCTTAGATGGAAAATTAAAAGTTATTGGTTCCTGAAAGTGGCTCTGCGGCGCAAATTTCAAAAATAAAAAATGTTTGGATTTTTTTGTCGGCGCTATAACATAACACAAACCCTACATATTTGGTAATGCTGGAATCGTATCCACCTGCAGAATACAGAGAACTCATCAATTATACCAAAAAGTGAAAGCTGTAAAAAAAAAAAAACAAAAAAAAAAAAAAACCCTGCAAACATAGCACAAGTATGTTTTTCACGATTTGACCCACTTAGGATTTTTTGGTGGTTTCCCAGTATATTCTATGGGACGGTCAATGGCAAAATTAGAAAGTACATCTTGTCCCCCAAAATAAAAGCCCTTGTATGTCTATGTAGGTGGAAAAATAAAAACGTTATGTCTGTGGGAAGGCAGAAGGAAAAAATGTACGTGACAAAAAAAATAAACTTGGTCCTTAAGGGGTTAATATGGCTGCAAATGTTCAGTTTTGCAGCCATGATTACGTATTGATTGTTTTTTTTTTATATATCTTTTTATATTTGTGATCTTTTCGCTCTTAGGGAATCCCTGGAGACCCTTTTGCAGAGAGCTGTTGCCCACTGTCCTAAGGCTGAAGTTTTATGGTTGATGGGCGCCAAGTCCAAGTGGTTAGCAGGTGATGTGCCCGCTGCTAGAAGTATCCTTGCACTTGCTTTCCAGGTCAGTAGTGTTGCGGCTTGTTCCTTCACTCCATACTTATCTGTCTGACGTTCTTCCGAAAGAAGGCACATCCATCATTAACACTTTGCTGCTGCTTCTTCCCAGGCTAACCCCAACAGTGAGGAGATCTGGTTGGCCGCCGTGAAGTTGGAGTCTGAAAATAACGAATACGAGAGAGCTCGGAGGCTGCTGGCAAAGGCTAGGAGCAGCGCAGCCACCGCTAGGGTAAGCAATTCTCTCCAGCAGTTGTCTGGAGTTCGGATGTCCCCCATGTGTTTCTCCCATATATAACGTATAATACTGTAACCTTGCAGGTGTTCATGAAATCGGTGAAGCTGGAGTGGGTGCTGGGAAACATTGAAGCTGCGCTGGAGCTGTGTGAGGAGGCCCTAAGTCACTATGAAGATTTCCCCAAACTCTGGATGATGAAGGGCCAGATTGAAGAGCAGCGGCAGCAGACGGAGATGGCCAGAGAGGCGTACAACCTGGGGGTAAGGGCCTGGGCATGTCCGCAGAGGCAGCACGGTTTGAGACATCTATAGTTCTTACTTTTCCCATCAGGTTTATTTCCTGTAATGTCCTTTATTAGGTTTCTTACACGATTATGACGACTTTTTTCTTTCTTGCAGCTGAAGAAATGTCCGCATTCTGTCCCCCTTTGGCTATTGCTCTCTAGACTGGAGGAGAACGTAGGGCAGCTGACCAGGGCACGTGCTATCCTGGAGAAGTCACGTTTGAAAAACCCAAAGGTTCCTGAGTTATGGTGGGTTATCCTTCATTGACAGGGCGTTAAAGGGGTGCTCCCGTTTCACATCTAGGTTATCTGATAGATGCGGGTTCCTCCTCTTGCACCTAACTCGGGATTGGACCCCGAAAAGTCTCCACTCAGGCTTGCACACAACACTCCGTTCTGTTCTATGGGAGTTCTGAGTATGGCTTAACATTCCTGTCCCTTGTACTGTGAACTCCCATAGAACAGAATGGAGAGAACAGAGTGCTCCCCTGTACTGGGAACTCCCATGGAACAGAATGGAGAACACAGCGCTCCTCTGTACTGGGAACGTCAATAGAACAGAATGGAGAACACAGCGCTCCCCTGTACTGGGACGTTCCATAGAACAGAATGGAGAACACAGCGCTCCCCTGTACTGGGACGTTCCATAGAACAGAATGGAGAACACAGCGCTCCCCTGTACTGGGAACTCCCATAGAACAGAATGAAGAACACAGCACTCCCCTGTACTGGGAACTCCCATAGAACAGAAGGGAAAGTGGTACGCAAGCATGACCTATTAATCATTAATGGCATATCCGATCACTTGATGGTAAAACCCCTTAAGGATCAGGCCTTAATGACCAGCTAATTTTTGTTTTTCTCACAGCGTTTCAAACAGTCCATAACTTTTTTAATTTTTTTGCAGGATGAACATAGTCTTTTTCTGCATTAGTTTTTTTTTTTTTTAGATTAGTTTGTACACCATTTACATTTCACATTAAATAACCTGTTGGGCTATGTTCACACGGCTTATTTCGGGGCGTATTTGCGGATGTAATTACGTCCGCAAATACATCCCGAAATACGTTTCAAATAATGAACAATTAGATTAGCATTGATTCCAATATAAAATACGCCTCATCATTCAGACGAGGCGTATTTTCGCGACGTATTTGCGGGCGTAAATACGTCCGTAAATACGATCGTAAGTCCACTGTCCCTTATTGAGACGTATTTTGCAACGTAAATCCCCATAATAAAGAATGGGGAATGTATTTACGACGCGAAATACGTGCCACACTTTGTTACACGTATTTGAAACGTATTTTCGGGAAGTCTTTGCGGACGGAAATACGCCCCGACATCAGCCGGGTGAGCATAGCCTTAGATAATTTCTACAGGTTCTTCCGCTCGTGTGGCTACCTAATATGTGTGATGTATGCACAATAATTGTTTTATTACATTTTTTGGGGGGGGGGTTCACCTTTTTTTTTTTTTTTTTACCCTTTTTAATCACATTAGGGGATATCTATTTTACACTTTATTTTACACTTGTATGCAAATACATTACACTGCATATCAGTATGACACACAGCAGGCTTGCTATACAGTCTAGAATGGTTCGATCTTTTGTGACTTTTTCTGTTACAGAACTTTTGTGGTGTCAGCTGCTGATTTGTGAGGTTAGGTTTCTTCCTCCGCTGACTGACGACCTTCTCATTCTCCGCAGGTTGGAGTCTGTGCGGCTGGAGTTTAGGGCTGGATTGAAAAACATTTCAAATACTCTGATGGCAAAGGCTTTACAGGAATGTCCCAATTCAGGTGAGAGCTATAATATCCAAAAAAATGTGGAAGGGGATAAAATCTGGGGGTAAAACAGGATGTAAAACAGGATCATAAGGTAAGTAATGTAAGAAAAATGGAAAAGCACCGCGAATGTGATGCAGTTGGAGGAAAATACAGGGGTAATAGGATCAGTAAGGGGGAAGTAATGTATGTACCTTGACTGCACCCAGCAGCAGGTAGGGTCTGTGCCGGCTGGAGTTTACAGGATGAAACTCAGGATACTCTGATGGAAAGGTTTTAAAGAATGTCCCAATTCAGGTGACAGCAGAAATAAAGTGGAGGTGTAAAGCTCTGGAGATAATACAGATGTAACCAGGATTAGTACAGGATAAGTAATGTATGTACAGTGACTGCACCAGCAGAATAGTGAGTGCAGCTCTGGAGGATAATACAGGATGTAACTTATTTGCAGTGTTGATACATATGCCGATAACATGCAAGTGAATTGTAGCACTACTTCAGTATAGACATATGATGCATCTAACACATCTACAGAACTTGCTGCTTGTGTTAATATAGTTTTCCTGTACCGTGGCTCTGATTCCTCTTTTTGACTCCTAAGTGGTGCACTGATTTTCTGTATTTATACAAATTTTTTTTCTTTCCTGCCACTTTAAAATCTGTTGGATTTTTTTGTCTTAGGTATCCTATGGGCAGAGGCTATATTCTTGGAGGCCAGACCTCAACGGAAGACCAAGAGTGTGGATGCCCTAAAGAAATGCGAGCATGACCCCCATGTGCTGCTAGCTGTTGCCAAGTAAGTGTCTAACTCACTGTCGAATGAATACACTATTTTCTTTTTGCTATAAAGCATATTTTTTTTTAGCAAACTACAGCAGAGCCTTACTTAAAGGGGCAGTTCTAGAAAATGTGCTTTTTGGATTTATTATGTGAACTTGAAAGGTGTCGTCAGTTAAAATGTGGTATTAAAAAAAAAGAAAACCCACATATATTGTCCTTGCTGTTCCCCCTTTGCTGCCCAAGCTTCCCCGGATCTGTTCCCCCTCACTTTCAGGTTCTCGTCCTGACACGCTGGAGGAGCCCCGGGCTCCATTGTAAGAAAATGGTGTGCGAGCCTCTGCTTTGTGTTGGGTTGAGAACTTGAAAGTGATTAAGAGCAGGTCCTGGGAAGCTCCGGGGGTCAATTAAGAAGGTATCTAATTTAATTTTTTTTTTTTTTTTTTAACTACACCAAGCCCAATGCAGTATAATATTTTCTTTTTTTATTTTTAATGGACAACCCCTTGAATGTTATATACTCTAGTTTTCTACAATAAAAGTGGCCATTGCACTGATAGGTAGCAAGAAGGAGTGACCACATTCAAGGGGTAAAGCCACCAATGAGCCGATTACTTGGGTCTGAGGTCTCTGAACTCCTGTGATCAGTTTTATCCCTGGTTGCTGCTGGCAGTGCCGTGTGTCATTAATTGGCAGCCATTTATGGGAAAGGGTGGCTTTGTAACACATGCACGAGCCAAGTCCTTCATGAACTCTCTTCGCAGCTAGGCCTGTGGATAGATAGAAATGCTATGCTGGTTAAGTGGATATTTCCATCGTCCTTTGATGGCATATCTATAGGATAATATTTGGCAAAAATAGGAAACTTGTCCAGCCTACCACTAACATCTTGTTAAACTAAAATTTTTAGTGGAACGCTGAATAAGTTTTCTATTTTTGTTAAATACTTCATCAGAGTCTGTGCATGCTGCACACATCAGTGGCAGGTGAGCTGGAATATAGCTATTTTTTTTCTGTCAAAGTCTACTAGATGCGGGTCCTAGATGTGCGAAGGGGCTCCTCGGAAGTCTTAGCTCAGAAGGGAAAGAACCAGGTCACGTTGGGGGGCACACTCTCATTCCTGTCTATAGTAGGTGCCCAGTAATATTTTAGTGAAGTGCCATAAAATTTTTTTCGGATTGGTTTTTTGGCTAAGACTTTCGGAGGCCCATTCCCAAAATAGGTGCAGGGCCCACATCTAGATCTGCACCTATCGGTCTTTTGATGGCAAGTTCTATAGTTATACCATCAGTATTTATGATGGAACACCCCTTTTAAATCTCTTCAGATGTCCGTACGCTCTTGATGGTTGACGACACCTTGTCAGGTGTTCTTAACTTGTTCCTCCTGATGAGTGCTGAAGCTTCTGAAAACGGCTCGTGTTCCCTTATGCTCCGTGTAGTCATCCCTCTTCCTTACTTTTCTTACTTTCAGACTCTTCTGGAGTGAGCGGAAAATTTCAAAGGCCGGGACTGGTTTCACCGCACTGTGAAGATTGATTCTGATCTTGGCGATGCCTGGGCAACATTCTACAAATTTGAGCTGCAGCATGGTACAGAGGTGGGTGCTTTGTCACATGATCTGTTTTCAAAGCAATGCTGCCCTCCTCCCAAAACCTCCCTCCACAAACTACCCCCTCCTCGGTTTGTATTCGACTGTGTGTCACTGCATCTATTTGTTCCTGTGTCTTTCAGTATTGGTCTGGAAGGCATAAATAGAGAAGGTTATTTCTGGTCCACACAGTATTGGGGCATTCAGCAAGTCTCAACTAGCAGAAAAGAGCATCCAATGTGCATTTTTTGGGCCGGGGGGAAAATTGGGGGGTGAGGGAGGGCGGCCCCCGGGGGTTTGGCGTTTTCTATAAAAAACAGAAAAGAAAGGGAAGTGGCCATTGGATTTACTGAAACATTTAAGATCCCTGTTAGGCACCACTAGTAGCTTAGTATTATTTATAGGAACTGGGAACGACCCATTTCCCTTTTAAGGGGGATTTTTGGTCATGTAAACCCGGGGGGTTTTTAAAAAATTAAAGTGTGTTTGTGTGTGTTTTTAATATATATTTATATATGTAGTGTGTGTTGATTTTTTATATATATATATATTTATATATATATTATATTTTTTAATATATATATATAAAATATATTTATATTTTTATATAGGGTTTTGTATAAAAAAGGGGTTTTATGTGTGTGTGTGTGTATTTATATTTATACTTTTAAACTTATATTCTTTTAAAATACACACCGTTTTCCCCCCGTTTGTAAGACTGGATTCATTCTTTTTCCCCCCAAAAGTCCCAGTTTGTCTTACTTTCGGGGTAGTCTGATTTTTGGGGGGTTTTATAGGGCTGCTGTAGGAAAGGTTTGGGGGCCGGGCTGTGGGACGGGTTGGGGCAAGCCTGTAGGCGGAAAAACACTTACCGGGGCTCCCCGCTGCCCCGAAACCCCGCGCCAAAAGCCCCCTCGCTGTTCCGGCCTCCAGCGCGTCTCCCGGCACAGGCAGTGACGTCACCCAGGCCGCGTTACGTCTTACTTTTCGGGGTATGTTTACATTAGGGGGGATTTCCCCAAAGGGGCCCACCGCTACGTTTTTACTATCGGGGAAAACACGGGTATTTACACACACCACCAACACACACACATTTATATTATTTTTATATATATTTTTTTTATATATATATTTATATATATATAAATATTTTATATTATATAAAACATATTATACCAAAATTTAAATTAATATAAATATATACACAAATACCACATAAATATAATATATATATATACAATAACACACAAAAAATTATACATTTTATATACACATAAAAAATATACATTTATTATTTTATTTAAAAAAAATTTTAAAATACTTTATTTTTATATTTTTTACACACTTTAAAAATATACATATATATATATTACACACATATAAAAATAAATATATATACATATATACACACATAAACATACATATATATATATACACAATAAATATATATATATATATATATACACACACATATACAATATACATATATATATATACACACACACATATACAATATATATATATATATATATATACACACATAAATATACATATATATATACACACATAAATTTTACATAATATATATATATATACACACATAAATTATACATATATTATATTTTATACACACATAAATATACATATATATATATAAAACACATAAATATACATATATTTTATTACACACATAAATATAAATTATACATATATATATATACACACATAAATATAAATATACATATATATATATACACATAAATATACATATATATATATATATATATACACACATAAATATACATATACATATAAATATACACACATACATATACTTATATATATATATATACACACATAAATATAAATAAATATTTTTATACACACATAAATATACATATTATATTATATATATATATATATATTACACACATAAATATACATATTATATATATATATTTTATATATTATATATATACACAACATAAAATTACATATATATATATATATATATATAAAATACACACATAAATAATTATATATATATATTATATATATATATACACACATAAAATATACATATATATATATATATATATATATACACACATAAATATACCATATATTTTATATATATATATATATATATAATAAAAATCTATTCTAATTTTTATAGAATACAATATTTTTTTTTTTTATTTTTATTCAGAACTGCATGTAAGAAATACATTCGACAATTAAGCCAATTGTATCGAATGATACCATATTACAATCAAGTAAAATACCATATGATAGTTACATTCAGAAGTTAGTGCTACGAAACTCTAATGCAGTCTCGTGTTTTCCCATTTTCTAATTTTTTAACCTAAACTTTAACTTAAACTAAACAAGTGTCAGAGTGACTAAGTACTCCTTATCTTTATCATTATCATAAGGACTGTTCCACAGATCTAGCTATGATAGAGGACCTAGTAGCTAGGTTCCAGCCCTCCTCCACCTTACATTTTTGCTCTTGTCCGGATCCCCCTGTTCACATCCCCCCCCATGAGGGCTCATCCAGGACTGTTACCCCAGGTGTCCGCCTGTTTGTTTAATTTTTGATTGTTTATCAGTGTCTCATCTTCGATGATCAGCAATAGACTCTTGTAATACCAAATCTGTCTATCTATATAGACGACTATTCATCAATTATCATTGAAGCCAGATTTGTTGTGAGTAATTCAGTCATCGCTGACACTCTCCTATCTCCATCTCTTACGATTTCGGTCAGCGGCTCCCTCTTCCCAATTTGTTGTCTTAAATACCAGGATGTCATTCCAAAACATATGTGTAATGTTTGCCTCGCTTGATGCGGAAAGTGTGCTATGATTGGGCCCCAAAGCGTAAAGAATTTTTCCACCTTCTTTTCTTTATGCTGCACTGCTTCTATCCAATCCATCCGTAGTAGAAACAAACATTTCTCCAAAAACAGTTTGAAGGTTGGACTGGTTGGTTGGACCCATACTTGTATTATGGCCTTCCACAAATATAATTTTTATAGAATGCAAAATATATTTTTTATAGAATACAAAATATATAATTTTAGATAACACAACATATATAATAAATTTTTATATAATGAAAAAAACATAATTTTTCTGTAAAAAAAAAATAATTTTTAAACCTCCTGATGCAGGAAAAATTATGCTTTCTAATCTGCAATCTCGTATGCTTTTACACCCTTCAACTTGTTTTCTGGTTCCTAATTGATTTCCACTGCCGCCTTGTAATTCAGTGTGGCAATAACATTGTTCTCTGCGGACCTGTCACACCTATATAGAGGTGCTGCATAGGGATTATATCCGATTGCTGTCCATACAGTCGCTGTCATTAGGGCCCTGCACTCTGATTTTGGACAGTGATACGAACCCAATTTGCAGAAGAGAACATTTTAAGCCTCTTCTTGTACATAGGGGGAACATTTGGTTCGAAAACCAACAAGCTGAAAATAAATGTCATTCTCCATTTTTTTTTTTTTCCCATTAGGAGCAGCAGGAGGAGATTAGGAAGCGATGCGAGAACGCCGAGCCCCGGCACGGAGAGCTATGGTGCGCCGAATCTAAGGACATCCAGAACTGGCAGAAGAAACTGGGAGAAATTCTCACCTTGGTGGCATCAAAAATAAGGAACACGTTCTAAGCCGCCGTCAATATGCTGTATATAGCTCTGCCGACCAGGGGACGCTGTGCTGACCCCGGTGCAGCCCTTCTTACCCCATTTATATTATATTTTAATTTTTTTTTTTTTTGGGTGGTGTGTAATACCCCATCCTTGGTTTCAGGCATTGATGATCCTTGCAGTGAATAGACCTCCGTTTCAAATAAATGCAAAGAAAGTCGGGTGTTTCTGAGACCAGATGATGGTTTTTGGATTTTCTATGAAAATTCAGATTATGGGGGATCTGGTTTGTATACAGAGGTGGGTCATAAGCTGTGGCCAGCCTGATTTGTAGCAGCAATTTTTTTTTTTCTTTTTTTGTCATATTGAACATCATATCTGATCTGCGGGCCCCATGTTATAGAGCAGGAGGAACCGAGCAGATTGATACATTGTTCTGTGGGGAAAGATTCAATAGAACTTGTAATATATTGATTTAAATCCCTGTGGGCGGCGTCTTCAGTGACTGACAGTTATCTCTGTATACACACTCACTTGAGCGGCTGTCAATCACTGATCAGACCGCCCACTGGACTCCTTAACCTAGAGATTTAAATGAATAAAATAATCATTCTACTGAATCTTTCCCCACAGAAAAATAAATCAATCTGCTCTGCTCTATAACATGGGGCCCGCAGATCAGATATCAATGTGATAGGTTCCCTTTCAGCCCCCCCACCCCACGTGTCATCGGTGTTCTTTAAATGGCCACTGGGGGCAGCAGTGATCTCCCACCTTTTCTGTAGACCTCTTTTACGGCTAGTTTAGATAGCTCATGTGATGTCAGGTTGCTGCACAGTTTCAGTCCGCTTTATGCTGCCCATTTGTCTAAAATTTTAAAGTGTTGTCTTGCGTCTTCTAAGGATCCTCCCATCGCACCAGGTATTTTGTCTCATTGTGATTATAATGTGTATAGTGGTGATATTCAATACAGATCTTTTTATGTAACTTGTGCGTCTCCTTATTTTAATGGGATGGAGCTTCCGAGCGGTTTTGGTCAATTTTGCTTCCAGGTAGAACAAAAAAACAAAACCCAAAAACTCGTCTTTTAAAATTTACAGGTCTGTATAGAAGTTGAAGTGGTTTTGCCACCATTGACATTAATGGTATATCACTAGGCGATGCTATGAATATCAGATGCTGGTCCAACCTCCGAAGCCTGCACCTCTCTCCCTGAAACTCTTCTCTTCAAATGTACCTGTCCTGTATAGAAGTTACAGGGGTTTTGCCATCATAAACGTTAATGGTATATCGCTAGGCTATGCCATGAGCGTCCGTTAGGTGTGGGCTTCAGAATCGGGAACCCCACAAACGTCAGACGCCGGTCCCACCTCTGAAGCTGCACTTATCTCCAGAACGGGCCCCTGAAACTCCCCGTTCTGAATGGAGAAGTGGCTGCAGTTACTCTCCATCTTTTTTAATGGGAGCTCTGAGTATAGCAGATTTCAACCGCTTACCTATACTCCGAACTCCCATTGAAATTAACATAGAACTGGGCACGTATGTGTGGTTAATCGTCATCCATTTCAATGGGAGCTTAAAGTACAGCCAAATACAACCGCTCACCTATATGCCGAACTCCCATTGAAATTAACATAGAACTGGCCACGTGTTAATCTTCATTCCTTTCAGTGGGAGCTTAAAGTACAGCCAAATACAACCGCTCACCTATACGCCAAACTCCCATTGAAATTAACATAGAAGTGGCCACGTGTTAATCTTCATTCATTTCAGTGGGAGCTTAAAGTACCCCAAAAAAAAACCCGCTCCCCTTTACCAACTCCCATTGAAATTTAAATTAAAAGTGGCCAGTATGTGCGGAAAATCCCCACCATTTCTTTGGGAGTTAGGGGCCCCAAATACAACTGCTCACCTATACTCTGAACTCCCATTGAAATGAATGGAGAGAGGCCACGCTTATACAGTCACTTCTTCATTCAGAACAGGAGTTTTGGGAGCCTGTTCTGGAGACAGGTGCTGGTCTCAGAGGTGGGACCTGCACCTTTCTCACCTATTCTAGGATATTCTATCAATGTCTATAGTGGCAAAATCCTTTTAAGGCTGTTCTTCAAATACAGTAATGACTTATATTGCACCCAGGAGGTTTTATTACAGATACTTGACGGATTTTTTTTTTTTCTTTTAGCATGAACCATAAGGCTATGTTCACACGACGGACTTTAACATAGAATTCCACATGGATTCCTAGTTAAAATGTTAATATCCATGTGAAAGCAGAGTCCCATTTATTTCAATGGACAAGCAATGCTGTAGTTCACACTGTAGGAATTCCAGATTTTAAATTCATGGTGCAGGAGAAAAAAAAATGAACAGATCCATTCTTTGATGCAGATTCGTGTTGGATTCCTCTTAGGGCAGATGTGACGTGAATTAGAGACATTGACCATGGGCTAAACTGCGTCCTAAGCAGAGGCGAAAGCTGCCTCCGAAAAGACAAAATCTAAGGTATTGCTTCTGATTTCACGGTTGGAAAAAGCCGACTTGTGAACATAGCCTTAGTCACAAATTGGGGTTTCTTACAGCATGTAGTACCTCTCCTCTACCTCCAGGTGGAGCACTGCTCCCCTGCCATTGACATGCTAGTTATGTGCCAGGCACGCTGCGCTCGTTGAGCGTCTCACATGCTGTAATTGTGGCTTTATTTGTGAGCCTGGGGACAGCTGTATGTTACTGATCAAGGGGGCGAGGAGGGACACAGGCGCTGGAATGTCTATAAATTTATATTCTGTCTCCATGTCACCCCCTTTCCTTTCATTCCTGTCAGAGCTGCTCTTCTATATATGGAGTATTGGAACTGGATTGTCAGCCTTGCATAATGTCTGTGTCATGCAGAGCGTTAACCCCTTCAGGAACACATCTGCCGCCAGATGCCATGTTCATGTATTCTCCATCAACAGACGATCTATAGTAAGTAAAAAAAATTGAAGGGGTCTTCCCACCATAGACTGATGAATTCCTAGGGGTGATTTTTTTGGGGGTGATAGATTTTGGCCCCCCCCCCTGAAAAAATCGCACCTATCTCGGAAGGGGCTCCGAAAAATGTTGGGGTCAAAATAGATTCCCCATTCAGGACTCGTGACTCTCCATTCTGTTTAGGGCGTTCCCCAAAAGGGGAGCGCTTGTTCTCCCGTCTGGCTATGGGGTCCCCGTACGGGGGGAGCCCGTGTTCTCATTTCTATGGGGTTCCCAGTCGGGGGGCGCTGTGTTCTTCATTCTTTTCTATGGGGGTTTTCCCAGTGCAGGGAGCGCTGTGTTCTCCCTTCTGTCCTTGGGAGTTCCAGTATAGGGGAGCGTGTGTTCTCTCCCTTTTTGTTCTATTTGGTGTTCCCGTATGGGGAGCGCTGTGTTCTCTCCCCTTTGTTCTATGGAGTCCCCGTACAGGGGGGCGTGTGTTCTCCTTTGTTTATGGGCTCCCGTCGGGGAAAGCTGTGTTCTCTATTCTCCTTTTGGAGTTCCCATTTTTTTTTTTGGGGGGGGTGTGTTCTCCATTCTCTTTATGGGGTTCCCCGTACACTGTTTTTCCCATGCTCTCCTTTTTCCTCTTTGTGGTTCCAAAATTTAGGGGAGCGTTGTTCTCTATTTCCCCCATGGGGATTCGTTAAGGGGGGGCGTGTGTTCTCCTTTGTTTATGGGGGTTCCCCGTAAAAGGGTTCGCCATGTTCCATTCTCTTTATGGGATTACCGGGAAGGGAGGCTGTGTTCTCCTTTCCCCTTTTGGGAGTTCCCAGTCAGGGGGGCGCTTGTTCTATTCTCTTCTTGGGAGTTCCCCAAATAAGGGGGCGGAAGTTGGTTGTCGGAATTTCCCCCAGAAAGAATAGAGAGAAACAGCCCTCCCTTTACTGGGAAACCATAGAAAGAAAGGAGCACAGGCTCCCTTTACTGGGAACTCCCCCTGAACAGAATGGAGAACACAGCGCTCCCCTTTACTGGGAACTTCCATAGAGCAGAATGGAGAACACAGCGCTCCCCTGTACTGAGAACTCCCATAGAACAGAATGGAGAGTCATGCATAAGTATGACCAGATCTCTATTATAAGCCAACGTTTTCTGGGGCCTGTTCCCAAAATAGATGAGGGGCCCAGAGGTGGGACCCATTGCTATCATCAGTCTTTGATGGCATAATCCACCATTACTTTTCAGGAACAATTTCTGATAATACAGTAGGGTAACCGGCAGCCCTATGTAAAACATGAAGGAGGTCTATTCTAAATTACAAGTTCAACTCTGCTGCAAATGGAATTACTTTCATCCTCTCTCTCGCTGCATCCTCCATTCACTCACAACTATAGGACTCTCCTGTAAAAGTTACCACTGCAGTTGCTACTCCAATTCTAAATTCCAAATCGTAAATTTGCCAGAAAAATTTTTTTGCCCAGCTGGCACCGTGTCGTTGGCACCATCCTCAGGTTTAAAGATCACTCCCCTGTGGTATCGGGGGTGCACGTGTTTTCTCTCTCCTCCTAGGGGATTTTTATTAGAGATAAACCTATTGGATGTCGGTGAGCAAATGTGGAAGATATGATGCGGGAGGGGAGGGAAGGAAGGAGGAAATGTAGAGAGCGGGAGAGGAGGAGGTGAGGTCATAAACCTGCTTGAAATTTGAGAAAAACAAGCGGAAAAATAAAGATCTATAAATAGTCGGTGGGGGGGGGAAGGGGTGGGGTCTGGGATACCGGGAAAAATGGGGGCTTCAGAAGGGTAGGGGTGGCAGGGGCGGAAAGGGCCTATTTAATCCCTTTTTGCTATTCCACAGGCGATATCACCCTGCTTTCCCAGAATCCTGAATATCACACACTTTGCCCTTGGTCCCTCTTTACTGCAAGATTAAAGGGGTTGTCTTACTACAAGGATCGCTGCTTTTTATGTTAAAGATCTTGCAAAAAAAGAGTCATTTTTTTTTAATGTCCTTTTGTAGTGTCTACATATTGCTGTTTTCCCCCTTGTATGGGCTGCATTAGCTCCTCGGTCGCTTAGTACAACCTGTTTTATCTCTCTGTAGGTGCCGCACTGGTTGTATAGCTACAACCTGTTCGATCTTTGGTAGGGTTTCCAGCATGGTTTCTTAGTACGACCTGTTCAATTCTCATGGGTAGGTTACCAGCAAAGGGCGCTATAGCTACAGACCCGTGTGATCTCTCCCGATAGGTGCCCGCATGGTTGCTATGCTACGACCTGTTCAATTCTCAGGGTTGGGTCACGGGTCAGGGGCTTTTTGGGTTTGGGGGGTTTCGGGGGGTGAGGTTTTCCCTTTGGGGACCCTTCCCCTTTTTATGAGGGGGCCCGTAAAGGGGTTTTATCTAAACAGGATTCCAAACTTATGTTACTTTATCCTCCGGGGGCCGGGGGCTTAATTTCGGGTGGGATGGGGGCCCAGACCATCCCCACCAAGTAGAGGGGATCTCTGTAAAGAGGCTCACAGAAACACGGGGGAATGGGGGTTTCAAATGCCCTGCTCCATGACAAATTTTGGATTTTTTTTGATAAAATTTGGCCCGCGGGGACATGAAACCGGTTTGGGTTGCCCCATTTTGGCCCAAGCCCCCTCCCTTTTTTCCCCAACCCCCCACCCCAAACCTTCCCCCTTTTGTCTCATGTCCTGCGTCTTTATTTTTTATGGGGTTTTTTTTGATGGGCGGGAAAGTTTTTTGTTTTTATGGTTTAAGGGAGAAACCCAGGGAAGCCTTGTCAAATTTCGCAGCCTCAATGTTATTCCTTTTAGGTTTGATTGCAAAAGTTCAATCCCTGATTCACACTTTCCTTATACGTGTTTATATTTCTCAGGTGTCAATTTGCACCGTTGTTTTTCTTGTTTTGTCAAAATAATTGAAAAATCAATAAAAAATTTTCAATTAAAAAAAAAAAACTCTCATGGTTGGTTCCCCCACTGGTTTTTATAAACTACAGACCTGGCCTTTACTGCAGCCTTAAAAGAAGCCAGTAAACTGCCCCTGAATTAAAGTGGGAAAAAAAGAAAATAGGACCCGAGGTTTAAAATTAATTTTATGTAGTGAGAAAATCTTTTTGACCTAGTCCTGCTGGACTTTTAGCAAAGCTGGTTTGTCCAAAAAGGGATAAAAAGTGGTCTATAGTAAATTTAAAACCCAAAAGCCTTTTGTGTTGGGTCACGCCCCTTTAAAGGGTACCAAGGAAAGCTAGGTGCTGACCTCTAGGACGTTCACACAACTGATTTTCCCGAAGCAGGAAATCCGACACGGGGTCGGCCCTGAATCTGCGTCTATAATATGCATCTTTTTCTGCAAATTCTAGAAGTGACATGAAGATGTAGTGGTGGAATTTGAATTCGGATTCTAAATTTGCAGTGAATGGGAAGCATATTGTATTTGGATGTGGAGTCTACGCAGAATCTGCCGTGAATTCTACATACAAATCTGTCCTGTGGACATGAAAGGGAACCTGTCACATTGAGCTTGCTGTTTAATCTGCAAGCAGCATGTTACAGAGCAAGAGGAGCTGAGCAGATTTATATATAGTTTAGTGGGGAAATATTTAGAAGAATTTGCAATGTTTTTATTTACAGTTTTGCCGATTCTGGCTTAAAGAGTCCGGTGGGCGGTCTTATTAGTTATCTCCACTACACACAAAACCACTGAAAAGAGTATCCATAGACTTCAGCCCCTTAACGACTCCCCGCTGTGTTCTGACATCGCTGCAGACATCAGGGTTTGCGGCGCAGCAGCATTTCTGAGAACAGGGCTGTACTTGCTGAATGGTGTAAAAAAATAAATAAATAAATGAAACAAAAGTTTGAAAAAAATTGAAAAAAAATTCTGCAATTATTTATAAGTGAACTTAAACTATTCCCGCAAAAAGTACAACTTGTCCCGGATCAAACAAGGCCTCATACAACTGCGTCATTGAAAAAATAAAAAAGTTACGACTGTTGAAATGCAAGGAGGCAAAAACTAAAAAAAAAAATGTGCTGATCATTAAAGGGGTTGTCTCACTACATTCATTCATCTCACCTTAGTCCTGTTTTCTTGGTTTCACTTTGAATTCAGGGTTGTGTTTACTGGCTTCTATTAGGCAGCTGTAGCTATAGCGACCAGTGCTGACAGCCTATCAGGAGAGATCACACAGGTCTGTAGCTATAGCGACCAGTGCTGGCAGCCTATCAGGAGAGATCAAACAGGTCTGTAGCTCATATATCGGGTACCAGTGCTTGCAACCGGGAGCCTATCAGGAGAGATCAACAGGTCTGTAGCTATAGCGACCAGTACTGGCAGCCTATCAGGAGAGATCAAACAGGTTCTGTAGCTATAGCGACCAGTGCTGGCAGCCTTTATTCAAGGATTAGATTCAAAACAGGTCTGAGATATAGAGCAACCAGTGCTTGGCCTTGGCAGCCTATCAGGAGAGATCAAAAAAGGTCTGTAGCTATAGCGACCAGTGCTGGCAGCCTATCAGGAGAGATCAAACAGGGTCTGTAGCTTAAAAATCAGGGCTGACAACGACTGAGAGCTGATGCAGCCCATACAAGAGGGGATATCTCAGAATAGGTAGGATACTGTTAATGGACACATATTGCAAAGGGTCTTGTTTTTGCAAGATCTTTAACATAAATAGCAACAATCCTTGTAGTGAAACACCCCTTTAAGTACTTAAGGGGTTAGTAGTAAAAACGTTCTGTTGTCGTTTTTTTTTTTTTTCCTTTTTCAGCTCATTTTTGAGGTTGGTCGCTTTTTTAAACATGTTGCAAAAAACGACAGAGCCAAGCCAAAAATTTACTACTGGAGTCTATGGAAAGCGCCGGATGGTTTCTGGCTCGTTTTTTTGCAGAAATCTATAGCAAATATAAAGCCATGCATTTCTGTAAAAAAAAAAAAAAAGCGCCAAAAACTGACTCTTTTTCAGCAGCTGTTAACAGGCAGTGGACAAAAAAAATTAGTTTTATGAATGTTTTCAGGATTTGGTTTTCAGTGAGTTTTTTGTCCAATGCTGTGTAGCCCTTGCCTTAGTGTCTATAAACAGAGAACTGTAAATCACCGATATGACCGCCCACTGGACACCTTAACCCAGAATAGACATAAATTTAAATGATTGAGTCTAGTGGGAGGTCTTTAAAATGATTGACAGCCTTCCCTCTGAGTGTATATAAAGAGAGCTGTCAATCACTGATCAGACCGCCCACTGGACTCCATAACCTGGAATATGCAGAAATTTTGATGAATGAGTCTAGAGGGCGGTTTTATCAGTGATTGACAGCTCTCTCTTTATACACACTCATAGAGGGAAGGCTGATCACTAATAAGACCACCCACTGGACTCAACTCAGAATAAGTTGAAATTTAAATGAATGAGTCTAGTGGGCGGTCTTATCTGAGATTGACAGCCTTTCCTCTATGAGTGTGTTTAAAGAGAGAGCTGTCAATCATGGATATGACCGCCCACTAGACTCCTTAGCCCAGAATAAACATAAATTTAAATGAATGAGTCTAGTGGGCGGTCTTATCCGAGATTGACAGCTCTCCTTTTATACAGACTCATAGAGGGAAGGCTGACAATCATTGATAAGATCGCCCATTTGACACTTTAACCCTGAATAAGCAGATATTGAAATGAATAATTTACAAGTTCTTCTAAATTTCCCCCAAAAAACTTTATATCAATCTACTCAGCTCTCTGTGCTCTGTAACATGCTGCCTGCCGATCAGATATCGTATTCAGTGTTACAGGTTTAAAGGGAACCTGTCACATAGGTTGTGCCCCCCTTGCTGAGGGCGCACAAGCCAGTGTCAGACCTGCTGTTTCCAGTGCTGTGTCCCTTATTCTGTAAGATGCTGGAGTTTTAGAGCATTTACCCCTCAAATCTTATTCATGAGCAGGTGTTAGCCCTGCCCACCAATGGCTAGCCCCGCCCACTGGCAGTTATTCACATGTTTCTACCTATTCAAAGTAATAGGTTTATCAGTCTAGGTGGGCGGGGCTAGCTTCAGGTGGGCGGGGTTTAAAAAAACTGACTCTACAAGGATTGCTTTTTATGTTAAAGGTCTTGCAAAAACAAGTCACTTTGCAATATGTGTCCATTAACAGTGTCCTACCTATTCCTAGATATCCCCTCTTGTATGATCTGCATCAGCTCCTCAGGTCGCTATAGCTACAGACCTGTTTGATCTCTCCTTATAGGCTGCCAGCGCTGGTTGCTATAGCTACAGACCTGGCTTCTACTGCAGCCTAGTGGAAGCCAGTAAACACACCGCTGAATTCAAAATGAAACCAAGAAAACAGGACTGAAGTAAGATGAATCAATGTAGTGAGACAACCCCTTTAAATACTCGAAAACTACAGCATCTTACAGAATAAGAGACACAGCGCTGGGAACAGCAGGTCTGACACTAGCTTGTGCTGTCCTCAGCAAGGGGGGCATAACCTATGTGACAGGTTAACTTTAAGGGAGCTGTAATGTGGCCGTAACCCAGCTTTCCCAGGCACAGATATAGCTAAGGCTCTTTTTTAATAGGATAAAGAAACACCATTTTGGTTTTCCTGTACATCAGAACTGCAAATGCTTTTTGGAAGTGACCCTTTAAGAAAAACATTGCACTGCTGACCCTTTACTGCCCCCTTTGTGTACGTGACCTCTCGCTGGAATGACACTTGGACACTTTCTCTGGCAATAGCCGCCTTATCTCCAGCATCATAAAATTGCAGCAGGTAGATATGTTTAGATAACCAGGAACAATGCGGGTTAATATGTAACCACAGAGCGGCATGGAAAAAAACAGAGGGGTCTGCAATCAGCACGGCCCTGCAGAGATCACACGGCCCACCCAGCTTTCCACAGACCCTCAATGGCCTCCAACAAAATCTGCATTGTCATAAACCTGACGCAGGCCAGGGAATAAGCCGTTCAGGGACAGCGGAAAGCTGGGTGACTCCCCCTACTGTTCACATGAAGGCGGCACAGGGGCTGACTTATCCAGGCTTATTACATAGTATTTTATATGTGAGATCCTACACATGGAAATTACCAAAAACTGTTCCACGTGTGAATGTTTTTAGGTAACTCCACTGGATTTATCCCTGCAGACGACAAAAGACAGGAAGGTTTATTATAGGGTCACTGCTAAAATGTCGCATATGTAAGATTACACTCCGGGTACTATTAGATAATATAAGGCATGTAAAGTGAATGACGTGCTGTATAACAGGAGATCCCCCAAAATAAGTAGTTATGAAGGCACTATGGAAACCTATGAGTAATGGGGGGCACTGTAGATGGGATGGTTATGGGGACCATGTAGATGGGAAGATTATGGGGATGTGGGGACTGGCTATCCCAGTAACCTAAATTATCACAGAGGGTCAGGGTCCTCTCCTCTATCATATAACCCTACATAGCACAGAGCTCAGCTCCTCTCCTCTATCATATAACCCTACATATCACAGAGCTTAGCTCCTCTACTCTATGATATAACCCTATATATCACAGAGCTCAGCTTCTCTCCTCTATCATATAACCCTATATATCACTGAGCTCAGATCCTCTCCTCTATCATATAACCCTACATATCACAGAGCTCAGCTCCTCTCCTCTATCCTATAACCCAATATCACAGAGTTCAGCTCCTCTCCTCTATCATATAACCCAATATATCACAGAGCCCGTCCTCTCCTCTATCATATAACCCTATATATCACAGAGTCAGTTCCTTTCCTCTATCATATAACCCTTTATATCACAGAGATCAGTTTCTCTCCTCTATCATATAACACATATATAACAGAGCTCAGCTCCTCTCCTCTATCATATAACCCTATATATCACAGAGCTCTGCTCCTCTCCTCTATCATATAACCCTATACATCACAGAGCTCAGCTTCTCTCCTCTATCATATAACCCTATATATCACAGAGCTCAGCTCCTCTCCTCTATCATATAACCCTATATATCACAGAGCTCAGCTCCTCTCCTCTATCATATAACCCTATATATCACAGAGCTCTGCTCCTCTCCTCTATCATATAACCCTATATATCACAGAGCTCAGCTTCTCTATTACATTCTGCTCCCAGAGAGGGCAGTGTAACCCACCTGATAGGCTCCTTTAAGTGGACACTGTGATAGAACTGTACATGGTTACTGGTTATAGCAGCTCTAATTGAACCCTAAACCTAAAATTTCTAGAAAATTCCTGAACTAATGGAAAGGGCCATTAAAGGGGGCACCGATGCGAGAGCACTAGTGTGGGGGCAGCTTCTTATGTGTTGCCTCTTCTGACATAATTCGAGGGCACAAGCTGGCTTTTGTTTTTAGGATAAGAATCTGTATTGCACAGTGGGTGTGGTCAGATAACATGAGGCGGGGCCTTGATTTTGGAGGGTGGGGCTTATGTGTGGGAAAAGAGTGCTACGGTGACTGTATGTGCGTTGTAAAGTTAGATCAGTGTCATCTAATACAATGTATTAATAACCTCTATGGCTTCTCGGATATTAGATGATACTTAATCCACTTTACTATATATACACAATGCTACATGATATACAGAGAGCGTCAGCCCAACCAGAGACACTATAGACTATGTACATTGCTGTGGTATATGTCGGTGACCAAATTATATGAATAATAATATTACACACATATACACTTAGATATGTATATGCTACTAGCAGTACACATCTCTCTGTCATATCTATCTCATATCTATCTCTCTATCTCATATCTTTCTATCCCATATCTCTCTATCTCATATCTATCTCATATCTATCTATTTTATATCTATTTATCCATCTCATGTGTATCTAAATTACTATTTCATATTTATCTTTTTCATATTTATCTATCTATCTCATATCTATCTATCTCATATCTATCTATCTCATATCTATCTATCTATCTATCTCATATCTATCTATCTCATATCTATCTATCTCATATCTATCTATCTATCTATCTATCTCATATCTATCTATCTATCTATCCCATATATATCTATCTATTTATCTCATCTATCTCTGTCTGTCTATCTATCTATCTCCCTATCTATCTATCTATCTATCTATCTCCCTATCTATCTGTCTCATATCTATCTCTGTCTGTCTATCTATCAATCTCCCTATCTATCTATCTATCTATCTATCTATCTATCTATCTCCCTATCTATCTATCTCATATATCTATCTTATATGTATACTTCTATCTATCTATCTCATATCTATCTATCTATCTATCTATCCCATATCTATCTATCTCCCTATCTATTTATCTATCTATCTCATATGTATACTTCTATCTATCTATCCATCCCATATCTATCTATCCATCCCATATCTATCTATCTCCCTATCAATCTATCTATCTATCTAATATGTATACTTCTATCTAGTTATCTGTCTTTCTCTCATATCTATCTATCTATCTTATATGTATACTTCTATCTATCTATCTCATATGTATACTTCTATCTATCTATCTGTCTCTCTATCTATCCATCCCATATCTATCTATCTATCTCATATCTATCTATCTCCCTATCTATCTATCTTATATGTATACTTCTATCTATCTATCTATCTATCTATCTCCCTCTCTATCTATCTATCTATCTATCTATCTATCTATCTATCTATCTATCTATCTATCTGTCTCCCTTCTCTATCTGTCTCCCTCTCTATCTATCTATCTATCTATCTGTCTCCCTTCTCTATCTGTCTCCCTCTCTATCTATCTATCTATCTATCTATCTATCTATCTATCTATCTATCTATCTATCTATCTTTCCATCTCCTGCTTCTTTTTATCAATTTTAGCCCAACCTTTGCCCTATAATCTTCAAATTTAAACTCCAGGATGTGAATGCAGTGTAGATCGCACAGAAACCATCAACCAGCATGTTTGCCCCTGCTGACGTAGACATCACGTATACAAGCAGCAGCTGGTTGTCTCTTTCCAGGCATTAGCATTTCCAGGAGTTGTAGCATAAAAATAGAACGAATGAAACAGGGTAAGGAAGGTGCGCTCCATCGGTAGCTCCACACGGGGCAGATCTGCTGCTTTAGTATGGATTTTATTACATTGACTTCAAAAGAAGAAGGAAAAATCTACAGTGAAACCTTTTCTGTGTATTTTGCCTCCTCTCATTAAAGGGGTTGTCTCACTTCATCGATTCATCTCACCTCAGTCCTGTTTTCTTGGTTTAATTTTGAATTCAGGGGCGTGTTTACTGGCTTCTACTAGGCTGCAGTAGAAGTCAGGTCTGTAGCTATGGCGACCAGTGCTGGCAGCCTATCAGGAGAGATGGAACAGGTCTGTAGCTATAGCGTCCATCACTGGCAGCCTATCAGGAGAGATCAAACAAGTCTGTAGCTATAGCAACCAGTGCTGGCAGCCTATCAGAAGAGATCAAGCAGGTCTGTAGCTATAGCAACCAGTGCTGGCAGCCTATCATGAGAGATTGAACAGGTCTGTAGCTATAGCAACCAGTGCTGGCAGCCTATCAGGAGAGATCACATAGGTCTGTAGCTAAAGCGACCAGTACTGGCAGCCTATCAGGAGAGATCACTCAGGTCTGTAGCTATAGCAACAAATACTGGCAGCCTATCAGGAGAGATCAGTCAGGTCTGTAGCTATTTCAACAAGCACTGGCAGCCTATCCGGATTGATCACACAGGTCTGTAGCTATAGCAACCAGTGCAGGCAGCCTATCAGGAGAGATCATTCAGGTCTGTAGCTATAGCGACAAGCACTGGCAGCCTATCAGGAGAGATTGAACAGGTCTGGAGCTATAGCGACCAGTACTGGCAGCCTATCAGGAGAGATCACTCAGGTCTGGAGCTATATCGACAAGCACTGGAAGCCTGTCAGGAGAGATCATACAGGTCTGTAGCTATAGCAACCAGTGCTGGCAGCCTACCAGGAGAGATCAAACAGGTCTGTAGCTAAAGCGACCAGCACTGGCAGCCTATCAGGAAAGATCACTCAGGTCTGTAGCTATAGCGACAAGCACTGGCAGCCTATCAGGAGAGATCACACAGGTCTGTAGCTATAGGGACCAGTGCTGGCAGCCTATCAGGAGAGATTAAACAGGTCTGTAGGTATCGCGACCTGAGGAGCTGATGCAGCCCATACAAGAGGGGATATATAGGAATAGGTAGGACACTGTTAATGTTATTAATGGACACATATTACAAAGTGACTTGTTTTTGCAAGATCTTTAACATGAAATGCAGCAATCCCTGTAGTGAGACAACCCCTTTAAAGTCAATGTAGAAAAAAATATGCATTAAAATCTTGTCTTGTGTGAACGAAGCAAAAGCTGCTGGAATCGGCATTTGCTATTTACTAAAATAATGCACTTTTATATTCAAGTCAAACCTACAAAGGTCCAGGCGCTGAGATCTCTGGTGCTATATGCCTGGACCTTGAAGTGTTAAAGGGGTTGTCTCACTACAGAGATTGATTTTTATGTTAAAGATCTTGCAAAAATAAGTCACTTTGCAATATGTGTCCATTAACAGTGTCCTACCTATTTCTAGATCTCCCCTCTTGTATGGGCTGCATCAGCTCCTCAGGTCGCTATAGCTACAGACCTGTTCAATCTCTCCTGATAGGCTGCTAGCACTGGTTGCTATAGCTACAGACCTGTGTGATCTCCCCTGATAGGCTGCCAGCACTGGTTGTTATAGTTACAGACCTGTTCAGTCTCTCATGATAGGCTGCCAGCACTGGTTGCTATAGCTACAGACCTGAGTGATCTTTCCTGATAGGCTGCCAGCACTGGTCGCTATAGCTACAAACCTGTTCGATCTCTCCTGATAGGCTGCCGGCACTGGTTGCTATAGCTACAGACCTGAGTGATCTTTCCTGATAGGCTGCCAGCACTGGTCGCTATAGCTACAGACCTGTTCGATCTCTCCTGATAGGCATGCGGCACTGGTTGCTATAGCTACAGACCTGTTCAATCTCTCCTGATAGGCTGCCAGCCTGGTTCCTATAGCTACAGACCTGTTCTCTCTCTCCTGATAGGCTGCCAGCACTGGTTGCTATAGCTACAGACCTGTTCATTCTCTCCAGATAGGCTGCCAGCACTGGTTCCTATAGCTACAGACCTGGCTTCTACTGCAGCCTAGCAGAAGCCAGTAAACACGCCCATGAATTCAAAGTGCAACCAGGAAAACAGGACGGAGGTGAGATGAATCAATGTAGTGAGACAATCCTTTTAACACAGAGAGAATACGATCCTCACCAATCCTGGAGGGAGCAGTAACTGGAGTATTCCTTCTATGCAAGTGCTGGAAGAAGAGGGTCCATTAAACCATCAACATAGATCCCAGCTTCTTGGAGCTGGAAGCTCAGATCCAGGAGGCCCTAATAATTCTGTTAAAGCAACAAGGAAACGTTAGGGTTCATATTTATTACAGTAGCTATGAATTATTCCAGATGGGCTCCGGCTATTATATATGCTTTAGGGGGATGAGCAAGTGCTTGTGGAGTTTGTCATTAGAGATGCATTTGTCTCCTGCATCTTCTGGAACTTGGAAGTACAACCGGTCATCGAAAAAGTTGTCTTTGGAAGGCTGCACAAAACATGGCAATCTCATCACTAGTCCAGTTATATAACCCCCAAATATTGCTACCCCAAAAGTCACTCCAAGGGCTGCAGCCTGCTGCAAAGCCTGACCTTGTACTGTCCAGGTCCCCCGTCGCTGAGAACCTTCAGGATAGGTTGATGTCCCTCCAGACCTTGGCTGTGGAGAGTCTCGTGTAGACTTAATCCATAAGTATCCACCGTTCCAAGTAATATGACCACAATGCTTCCGACTGTGCCAACGATTCCCGGGAGACCGTGCAGGTTGTGGATTCCACATTGGTCTTGCACCTTCATCTTCTTGGCCAGGAAAGGGCTAAGGTATTGAAAGCCTAAGGTGCAGACTATGGAGGCTAGACACCCAATGCTAATTGCCCCTCCTGGGCTGATCAGGTCTGCCGAAATCCCAACGGCCACTCCTCCGGCTAAGGAGGCATTTTGGAGATGGACCAGGCTTATCCGCCCCCGTTTGTCCATCAGGCTGGACATGACGAATGTGGCCATTGTCCCTGAACTCAAGGCCAGGAACGTATTCACGATGGCCCTGTGTTGGGCTTCTCTAGACTTGGCCAAGACCGAGTTGAAGCTCGGCCAGAAAATCCATAGAAAGATAGTCCCCAGGAGGGAGAGTAGATCGGAATTGGAGGTTGTGGCCTCGTTCGCGTGTCCTTTTCGGAGAGACGGTTGGTACAGGATTTGGGATACTCCTAAGCCGAAGTAACAGGAGAAGATGTGGATGGCCACCGTGCCTCCTACGTCGATAATATGGAAATATTCATTGACCAACCAGTCGTTGACCACAAAGAGTGGGATTTCCAAGGTGGAAAGGATGAGCAACTGAACGGGACTGGTCCTTCCCAAAACGGCACCGGCCGAGATAAGAGCCGTGACGGCAGCAAACTCCGCCTCAAGAACGTTACTCAACCTCAGGAGGATCGTCCCGTGTCTGAAATGGTAGAAGAAGCCTTGGACCACCATGGACCACTGAACGGCGAAATTGGCGATCAAAAAGTTGAAGGCGATCCCACCGCAGCCGTAGAGTCTCAGACGGGACAGCATGAGCCCGAGCCCGGCGAACAACATGAGATGGACATCCTTAAAGAGAGGGAAGATGGCGTCCAGGTCGTCGTCTTCTCCCATGGTCGCGTTGGTGGGGCGGTCTTGGCCGGGAGGGTCTTCGAAGCGGAAGAACAAGAGGAAGACGGCGATGAAGGCTCCTTGGACGAGGATCAGGAGGGCGGGCAGCTGGCATCGTAGATTCGGCGAGAAGACCAGGGACATGATGCCTGCGACGGGTCTGGAGGTTCTCCTCTTTCATCAGCAGCTGGTTGCCGGTTTAACTCTTGGATATGACAACAGCCCAAAGGTTCTTCTCGCTCACTGGCTGCTCGTCCCGGCCAATCACGGGGCGGCGATTTTGAGTGCCGTAACCTTTGTGCGCTGGTAATATACACTGCTTAAACATTACCTTTTATTAGCATGTTACAGGCTGTGTTTACATCCAGACCTTGGCATTGAATGCACTGCTGAGCAGCGGCGCCCCGGGCCGTATCCAGGCATTGCTTCACCGCCAGCACGTGCGGCCTAGCAGAGCAATCAGATAAGAATTGGACTTTTCCGGGGCTCACGTTAACACATATCAGATCCTTCATCACAGCTCTTAAAGGAACACTACTAACAAGACTATTATATGGATTTTTTTATTTTATTTTAATTAAGGTATTTGAGGGGTTTTTTTTTAACTTCCCCTATCATTACGTCATTACCTACTATTTGTAATGAAACTACATGCAGATAAGCAACAGCTGCAGTAAAGTGAGATTTGTTTATGCGACAGGGCGTTGTAAACGTTGTTTATGTTGTAAATGTTACTATTGTTCATGTCAATATTATTTCGGCATGTTAACGACCCTTGTGGGTCCTATTCTATTTTATACTTATGTACTATGATTCTGAGTCTACAACTTCTGATGTAAGATGCTTAACATTTTGATTTATCTTCCTAGTGTCAGGACTCTTAATGCATTTTACTTTATATTGTTTTGTTTATTAAGAAAGAGTCAATAAAATATGTTTTAAAAAAAAAAGTGAGATTAGTTCACTCTGATGCTATACTTTATGCATTACTCTTTCCATTGCCATGTAGTCTAATCTAGTTTTATCTATCCCTGTCTAGAAAATGGTAGAGAAATATTTGTCATTACCTACTACTATTAATGACACAATATTGAGATTAGCAGCAGCTGCAGTAAAGTGAGATTAGTTCACTCTGATGCTATACTTTATGTATTACTCTTTTCATTGTCTTGTGGTCTAGTCTAATTTTTTCTACCCCTGTCTAGAGAATGGTAGATAAATCATTGTCATTACCTACTACTTGTAATGAAACTACATGCAGATAAGTAACAGCTGCAGTAAAGTGAGATTTGTTCACTCTGATGCTATATTTTATGTATTACTCTTTTCATTGCCTTGTAGTCTAGTCTAGTTTTATCTATCCCTGTCCAAAGAAAGGTAGAGAAATCACTCTCATTACCTACTATTTGTAATGAAACTACAAGCAGATAAGCAACAGCTGCAGTAAAGTGAGATTAGTTCACTCTGATGCTATACTTTATGTATTACTAATTTTATTGCCCTGTGGTCTAGTCTAATTTTATATATCCCTGTCTAGAGAATGGTAGAGAAATCATTGTCATTACTTACCGTTTGTAATGAAACTACATGCAGATAAGCAACAGCTGCAGTAAAGTGAGATTAGTTCACTCTGATGTTAAATTTGAGTGAACTAATCTCACTTTACTGCAGCTGTCGCTTATATGCATACAGTTTCATTACAAGTAGTAGGTAATGACAATTATTTCTCTACCTTTCTTTGGACAGGGATAGACAAAATTAGACTAGACCACGGGGAAATGAAAAGAGTAATACATAAAGTATAGCTTCAGAGTGAACTAATCTCACTTTACTGCAGCTGTTGCTTATCTGCATGTAGCGTCATTTCAAATAGTAGGTAATAACATAATGATAGGGGAAGTTCAAAAAGGAAAAACACTAAAAAATGGAGTGTGCATGATTGTTACATATAGTTAAAACATAACCTTTACTTGGTGATTATTAAAAAGACTCATAATTAAACAACAAACTCCATAAAAAAAATGAAGGGTATACAAATTATAGCCTCCCGAATGTTATAAATTGGGTGCCACCAGGAGAAAGTGATCAACTCACTCTATTATCTCCCTCAAAATGTTTGCACCTCAATACAGAGATGGAGCACTCGCCCCGAAAAAGGGCGACCCCACAAAAATGCGTCGACTATTCCTATCTTACCCTTATATAACCATACATGCCAACTCTCCCGTTTTTGGCGGGGGGGTCCCGCTATTTGGGGTCCCCTCCCGCCCTCCCGGGGGAGTTGGCATTCCTCCCGCTGCCTGCAGGCGGCGGGGGTCCTTTAAATTACCGCGGCGCAAGAGTAGCGCTGGTGCGCTACTCTTGCGCCGCGGGACCGCTCCTACAGGCGGGTGCAGCGGCCGCAGCGGCCGCTCACCCGCCCGCGGTCTCACTGTGCGGGGAGGAGGCAGGAGGGATCGCTCCCTCCTCCCTCCTCCCCCTGTATGTACGGCGCCGGTGTGTGCGCCGTACATACAGTTCAGCGGCGCAGGGGGAAGTGACGCGCGGCTGCTCTCACTTCCCCCTGCGCCGCTGAAGAGATCGGGTAGGAGCTGGCCGCGCTGCAGGAGCCTGGTAAGGTAAGTGGATTTTATTATTTTATTTTTATTAGCTTTAGGGGGCTCTACCTGGCTAACAGAGAGGGCAACTACCTGGCAACAATGGGGGCATCACCTGGCAACAGAGGGGGCACTACCTGGCTAACAGAGGGGGCACTACCTGGCTAACAGAGGGGGCACTACCTGGCAACAAAAGGGGCACTACCTGGCAACAAAGGGGGCACTACCTGGCAACAATGGGGGCACTACCTGGCAACAATGGGGGCACTACCTGGCTAACAAAGGGGGCACTACCTGGCAACAGAGGGGCACTACCTGGCAACAATGGGGGCACTACCTGGCAACAATGGGGGCACTACCTGGCTAACAATGGGGGCACTACTTGGCTAACGATGGGGCACTACTTGGCTAACGATGGGGGCACTACTTGGCTAACAGATTTGGGGGACTACCTGGCTAACAGATGGGGCACTACCTGGCTAACAGATGGGGGCACTACCTGGCTAAAAGATGGGGGCACTACCTGGCAAACAATGGGGGCACTACCTGGCAACAATGGGGGCACTACCTGGCAACAATGGGGGCACTACCTGGCTAACAGTGGGGGCACTACCTGGCTAAAAGAAGGGGGCACTACCTGGCTAAAAGATGGGGCACTACCTGGCCAAAAGATGGGGGCACTACCTGGCAACAATTGGGGCACTACCTGGCAACAATGGGGGCACTACCTGGCTAACAATGGGGGCACTACCTGGCTAACAGATGGGGCACTACCTGGCAAACAATGGGGCACCTACCTGGCTAACAAAGGGGGGCACCTACCTGGCTAACAAAGGGGGGCACCTACCTGGCTAACAAAGGGGGCATCTACCTGGCTACAAATTTGGCTCTACCTGGCTACAGGGGTATCTACTGGCTACAGGGGGCATCTACCAGCCTGTAAGGGGCACTACCTGGTTATGGGGGGCTACTACCTGGCTATAAGGGCATCTACCTGGCTTTCTTCCAAAGCCGTTATGCAGTTAGGTGGAGTGGGTGTGGCTTTTTGAAGGGCGTGAAA